>PVJC01003106.1:61319-73246 GCA_004026665.1 Murina feae
ACCTTCAACATTTCATGTGATACTGGTTTGGTGGTTATTAACTCCTTTTGCTTTTTCTTATCTGTGAGCTCTTTATCTTATCTTCAATCCTAAATGATAGCTTTGCTAGGTAGAGTAATCTTGGCTGAAGGTCCTCACTATTCATCACTTTGAATATTTCTTGCCAGTCTCTTCTGGCCTGCAAAGTTTCTGTTGAGAAATCAGCTGACAGTTGTATGTTACTAATTGCTTTTCTCTTATTGCTTTTAAGATTCTCTCTTTGTCTTTAACCCTTGGCATTTTAATTATGATGTGTCTTGGTGTAGAATTCTTTGGTCCTCTCTTGTTTGGGACACTCTACAAGTCTATTTCTTTCCCAGGTAGGGGAATTTTTCTGTCATTATTTCTTCAATTAGGTTTTCAATATCTTACACTCTCTCTGCTCCTTCTGGTACCCCCATAATGCAAATATTGGTATGCTTGAAGTTGTCTCAGAGGATTCTTTCACTGTCATCATGTTTTTGAATTATTTTTTCTTTATTTTTTTATCTTCTGATTGGGTGTTTTTTGCTTCCTCATATTCCAAACTGTTGATTGCTTCTAGGAATCCTCTACTCTACTGTTGAATCCATGTAAATTATTCCTTATTTCAGTTAGTGTATGCTTAATATCTGACTGGTCTTTTTTCTTTTTTCAAATATATATTTTATTGATTAGGAGAGGAAGGGAGAGGAAGAGAGAGATAGAAACATCAATGAGAGAGAATGGTTGATTGGATGCCTCCTACATGCCCCTACCAGGGATCAAGCCCACAACCCAGGTATGTGCCCTTGACTGGAATCAAACTAGGGACCCCTCAGTCCCCAGGTGAAAGCTTTATCTACTGACCCAAACCAGCTAGGGGATAACTGGTCCGTTTCATGTCTTTGAAATTCTCACTAAGATCCTTGAAAGTCTCACTGAGTCCCTTGAAGCTCTCATTAAGATCCTTATAACCAGTGATTTGAACTCTGTATTTAGTAGCTTGCTTGCTTCCATTGCTTGCTTCCAGAAAAAGAACTAAATGGTTCTTTTTTCTGGAGATTTCTTCTATTCTTTCATTTGTGACCTGTTTCTTTGTCTCCACATTTTGGCCAATTCCCTGTGTTTGTTTCTATGTATTAGGTAGAGCTGCTATGTCTCCTGGAATTTATAGAGTGGCCTTGTGCAGTGGGTGTCCTATAGGGCACAGTTGCTCAGTCTCCCCAGTTACCTGAGCTGGGAACTCAAGGTGCATCCCTGTGTGGGCTGTATGCATATTCTTGTTGTAGTTGAGCCTTGATTGCTATTGGCCTCACTTGAAAGAATTGTCATCCATGGCAATTGTCTGAGATCATCTGCAACTACAATGGAAGAGATGCTTGCAGAAGATACCCCTATGGAGCAGGACTTGCTTCAGTGAGGCTTTGGTGCTCACTGAGTCTTCCCCTTGAGTATATCACTTGTGGATGTGTAGAATTATAACCTGGTATGGTCTGAAGCTGTCTACTAGATGCACTGCTCTGGGGCCTCATGGGAGGTGCAGCCTACCACTGCCTGGGGCTACCAGGCAGGAATTACAGAATGATCTGAAGATGGAGGATACTTGTGTTGGGCTTGGAATTTACAAGGCAAGGCCAAACTGTGAAGCAAGGAAGACCAATGCTAGTGCTGAATCTTGAGCTTCTTATTGATAGGCATCAGGCTCCCTGACCCAACTGCAGCTTGTGTAAGAGATTTTAGGAAAGTTTGAAGCCTGAGCCAGGACAGTCCATTAATATGGAAAAGCCACTGCAAACAGCTTGGGTGTGACTACAAATTGGATGGGACAGGCTCTCAAGGAATTACCATGCTGGAGAGTACAATGTGAGCCATGCTGATGGAAACTCACATATGGCTACCAATCAGCTCTGTGTTGGGGGAGGTGCCAACACAGGAATAATGATCCATTTGGGAGAAAGCTGCCCCTGAGTTCCTACCCCAATTACAGACAGCCCAGTTTCTCCCTATATATCCCTGGTTCCACTAATGCCACCACCCAGCACTGGAGCTCAGAGGGAGTGAGACCATGTAAGTTCATGTACTGACTCTTAAAAGGGACTGCTTGTGGCTCCAGCAGCCTCTGTGTCACTCAGCCAAAATCCCTGCTGGTTTTTATAGTCTGAAATTATGGGAAATTCTCTTCTCAGCTCTTGAACCTGGGATAGGGTTCCTGTGTGGCATGGGTACCACTTGCTTCTCATGGGAGGCCTCTGTAGCCAAGATATCCCTTCAAATTAAAAACATGCCACACTTGGGTGTTGGACCAGCTCGTTCTGTGCCTCTGCCCATCCTCCTAGTCTCAATGTGCTTCCCCTCCCCCCACTTCTCTATTTGTAGGATTTATATTCATCCAGCTTTCAGGCAGTTCTAAGTGTTAGTTGTTCCATATTTTAGGTGTAATTTTGGTGTGATTGTGGGAGGCAGTGAGTACAGGCATTTACATACACTGCCATCTTGGTTCTCTCTTCCAGTGTCTACCCTTTTACTTTTTTCCTCCCAGCCTAAAACATTGCAACTTCTCAATTTTCTTTTCCCCTAAGAGACAATATGCAAGTTTGTTAGAATTCTAAAAGCTCATCCTAACTATCTCCATGTCTAACTATCTACATTTCAGAGAAGTATAAATCCTGCATATTAAATATCTTTCATTCTATCTACTTTCATTTAGGTCTACGCAAGTATCTTAATACAAATGATATCAATCTTCTATAGAGATGAAAGGAGTTTTAGATATCCACATTACCTCCCCAAACCTTCATGGTATCAATATACCTTCACACAGTAGATAAATCTTAAAATGTAAAATAAAACCATTTATCCAGATGAAATAGCTCACTGGCTACTAAAATGGTCCACAAAGTCTTATACCATGTGACTTCTGCTTAACTTACCTGTCATTTATCATGCTTTTGAATTTTTTTTTCATTTTTGAACTATAATCACAATGTATTTCTTTCTATTTCCAATAGCTATTTTTGTTTCTTCTCATTTTCATATGCCATTTCTCATTCCAGATATTTTATCCCTCCCCCTACTGTGCGCACGCACACACACACACACACATTAAATTTAATTACATGTTTCAGTATAATGTTTCTTTCTCTAGAAATCTTCTCTGACCATCGAGGCTACATAATATTTCATAGCATGTATATTTCTCACTAAAATTGACATAACTACTGAGTAGATGCAACATTAGAAATGGATCCCAGTGTAACCTCAGAGACAACCAATTGGCTTAACACATTCATTACTAGATTCTCATTTACTAGATGAAGGACCATCTATATGCTTGACTACCCAACTCCAGGTATCTATATCCTATCTAATAAAAGAGTAATATGCAAATTAGGCTTCACTTCATCACAAAGATGCCCGCCCCCATAGCCACAAGATGGTGGCACCCATAGCTACATCCTATCTAATAAAAGAGTAATATGCAAATTAGGCATCAGTCCATCACAATGATGGCTGTCCCCATAGCCACAAGGTGGCGGCGCACAGTCTGGCTCAGCACTGCCACTGAAGTGGTCGGGCGGGTGCCAGGGGAGGCAGTGGCCCAAGGGGCGGAACTGGCAATCACAGTGGGCTGGGGTCCCCTACCCAGGACAGAGGCTTTCACCAGAGGCCTCAGGCATAGGCAAGAGCAGAGCTGGTGATCAGAGGGGGCAGGGGTAGAGCTGGTGATTGGAGGGGTATGAGAATGCCCTACCCAGGCATAAGGCCTGGGCCATAGGCCTCAGGCCTGGGCAGGGACAAGGCCAGAGATAGCAGGAGTCTGGGCTCCACAGAGCCAGTGTTGGGAGGGGCAGGGGCAGAGCCTGCAATTGCAAGGGTCTGGGCTCCAGTGGAGTCGGCAAAGCAGGGGTCTGCGGGTCCCCTTCCCAGGCTTGCATCCTCGTCCAGAGGCTCAAGGGTGGAGCTGGCAATGGAAGGGGCCTGGAGATCTCCTGCCCAGGCCTGTAGACCTGGCCAGAGGCTGCAGTGATGCAGGGATGGAGCCCACAATTTCAGGTCCTGGGCAGGGACAGAGCCAGCAATTTAGTGGTCTGGAGATCCTCTGCCCAGGCCTGTGGCCTTGGCTAGAGGCTGTAGTGGGACAGGGGGTGGAATCCGTGATTGGAGGGGTCTGTAGGTCCCCAGCCCAGGCCTGTATCCTTAGCCAGAGGTTGTCAGAGGGGCAAGGGCAGAGCAGGTGATGGTAGGGGTAGGATCAGAGCCAGTTATTGCAAAGACCTGGGCTCTGTGAAGCTGGCAATCAGAGGAGCTTGGGAGTCTTCTGCCCAGGTTTTCATCCTCGGGCACAGCTTACAGGCTTGGGCAGGGGTGGAGCTGGGATTAGAGGGACAGGGGTGGAGCTGGTGATCAGAGTGAACTACAGAGAAAACACCTTTTCTGACCGCTCATTGGCTAAGCTCTCTGTATGCCACTGGTAATATTCTTAGTAACTTTGGTAATAAGAATCCTTAAAAGAAATCTAGGGTTTTTCCACCACACTCCTGGAGAAAAAAATGAAGGTCCATTGCTGGAGGGCTAAGAAACGTCATATCCTGCCTTAGCCAGTTTGGTTCAACGCATAATGCCTCAGCTTGCCGATTGCAGGGTCTGGATTCAATTCTGATCAAGGGCATGTACCTAGGTTGCATGCTCCTCACTGGCCAGGGCCCAGGTCAGGGCATATGCAGGAGGCAACCAATCAAAGTGTTCCTCTCACTTTGATGCTTCTCTCTGTTTTTCCCTTCTCTTCCACATTCTCTAAAAATCAATGGAAACATATCCTCAGGTGAGGATTAAAAAAAAAGAAAGAAAGAAATGCCATATCCTATGAAAGACATATCTTGAAAATGCCTAAAGAAAGTTGTCATTTTTTCATGATGAAGGGACTGGAGTCCGTGTTGATGAAAACACCTTGGTGGCTGCAGTGACTGGCAGTGGCTGCAGCAGCGGGGTGATGGGGCTGATGGCTTCCCCTGATTAGCCTGGTCTCATCCCACAAAGGGAGGCCAGACTGCAGCTTAGGCCTGCTTCCTAAGGGGAGCAGGGAGCAGGCCTAAGCTATCAGTAGGACACCCCCTAAGGACTTCCAATATGTGAGAGGGGGCAGGCTCGGCTGAGGAACACCCCCACCAGTGTACAAATTTCATGCACCAGGCCACTAGTATACACATAAAAGCCTAAGCAATCATTAGGACTGAATGACCAAAACAACTGGAAAAACTGGTAGACCAGATACTGACCACCAGGGGGTAGATGCTCGATGCAGGAGCTGCCCCCTGGTGGTTAGTCTGCTCCCACATCCAACCTCCCAAAGCTGGACATCCTCCCCCAGTTCCTCCCACCACCAACCAGTGGGCCAACCTGCCGTGGTCCCTCACCCCAGCTGACCAACCTCCCTCCCCCCATCCCTTCCCTTGGTCAGCAGATCCCGACTGGGACTGGTAAAATGGCACTGATTGTCCCTGATCGTGGCCAGGACTAGGGCTCACCTGTGCACTAATTCATGCACTGGGCCTCTAGTATTTTCATGTGACTGTTCCGTAGAAATTATAAACAACGTATTTGTCATTTTCACTTATAATTGCCCAAATAAGAAATATAGGTATTGTTCTTACTCTTCATTCTTTCTCACAAGCAATACCAAATTAATCATAAAATTTTAATGCTTCTTCCTAAATGTAGCTACATAATCCACTCTTCCGCATGCCTATTGAACTATTCTAGTCTAACACAACATCACTCATTACCTGCCTCCAATAAAAGTTTCCTAGGTGTAGTTTCCACATCCTATGTTGCCATTACAAAAAAAAAGAAGTCATTTGCTGTGCAAATCTTACCTGTTAACACATTTAACATTTTTTAATATTTTTTCATTTCTCTTAAAATAAATTCCAAAAGGTTTAAGACCCTATGCTATTAAGTAAGCATTGCTCATAATTAAGAAGTTAAATTAATTTATGAATATTTTACCCTGTTAAACTATATAAATTAAAATAAAATTCCTTTAATATCACATCTCTTTTATATAACAATGTATAAGAAAGGTAGACACCTTCCCTTGTTTATGATTTAAGATATAGAGCACATGTAAGTATTATCAAGCTATTCCTCTTGTCCAGAGACTTATCTTTCTTGTAGAAATATATCTTTAATTATCTGTGTCACACTTAGTACTATGGACTATTTTGGATGCACAACTGTTCATTAATATCACTTATTAAAGATGAGAAAAAGGTGAAATATTGAAAGAAAAATTTAAAATCTTAGAGATAACACAACCAGTACATATGCAATTGGATATTCTGATTTTTAACTAAAATAGCATTCTGATGCTGCTCACTTTATATTAATAATTTCTTGAAATGCTTACATGTAATGGTGTCATATGAGGTCCTTTCAACCAAATAACCTAGCTGGGGAATTTCAGCTCCTCCAAAGCTAGATATGAAAAAGCAAGTTCTGGACAGAGACAAATATTTTCTTCCCCTCCTTCCTAAAACCTCTCTTGATTCTTATTTATTGCCTGATACCTTTCTCTGCACTCTATGACCAGCAGTATAATATTTATGCCTATTGGGGAAAAATAGAGAAAGAAAGGGAAACACAGGAGGCAGTCAGAGTGCATAGTGGTCAAAAGCTACTTTGCAGCTCAATAGCCTCCTCTGTAAAATGCAAATAATGAAAGTAACTGCCTTAAAGGTTGTTATAATGATGAATTGGATTATTCGTAAACTGCTTAGACCAATGCCTGGGGCTGAGGACAAATATATAATTGTTAGTTATTATTACCCAAGAAAATTTTTGCATCGTACAAACACAGTAAAGAAATATTTTGTATGGAAATTCTTCAAGTATTTTCAAAAAATAATGTCCCTCTCAAAACTCTTCATCTTTTTTACAATGCCTAACCTTTCATCCATCATAGAAGAGCATTTAAAGTGTCTGAAATAGTCTGCCTATTAATCTCTCAACATACGTTTATATATATTTCACACTTAAAAACTGAAAAGAAAATCCTATAAGAAACATAGCCAGAAAGAATCGACTAATAGCATCATCTCATTTTCATTCACCTGTCCATTCATTTATTCATTGAACAACTCTGTATTGAGTGCTCACTGTATGCCAAACACTAAGCTAAGTATTAGGGATAAAAAGATAAATTAGAAGCAACCACTTCCCTTAAATAGGTCATTGTCTACAGAGAAACTATTTAGATAACCCTGTACCATCAAAGATGCCTAGGAATAAACTTTGGTCAATA
Organism: Murina feae; assembly: GCA_004026665.1. Taxonomy (NCBI): domain Eukaryota; kingdom Metazoa; phylum Chordata; class Mammalia; order Chiroptera; family Vespertilionidae; genus Murina; species Murina feae. The sequence continues at coordinate 68,620 of PVJC01003106.1, forward strand.
TGGTTTCTCAGGTCCAGAGGTAAAGAAGAAAGTGGAGCCCAGCCAGCGTTGCTCAGTGGTTGAGCATCAACCTGTGAACTGGGACATCATGGTTCAATTACATTGGGGCACATGACTGGATTGTGGGCTTGACCCTCAGTGAGCAGCATGGGGAGGCAGCTGATTGATGGTTCTCTCATCATTGATGTTTCTATGTCTCTCTCCCTCTCCCTTCCTCTCTATGAAGTCAATAAAAACATATTAAAAAGAAGAAGGAAGTGCCTTAGAACAAAGCAACATTGAAACTGGAAGCTGAGATTCAGTAAAACAAAGGAAATCTTGAGGTATTTCTGTAGAAATTGTTATTAAACCTGGGGTTGGACTGTAGGATTGTGGATGATAACCACTTATATGAGATTAAATGTTTCCATGTAAGCATGATTTGAACTAGGACTGATCAGTGCTTAGAATAATTTATTTTATTAGAATGTTGCATTTCTTATCCTGACCAAGGACAGGGACTATGAAATAGCTATAGAAAAGAAGAAAACACATTATCTTAACATAATAGGAAGGTGTCTTCCTAACATTAATGGGGCCTAGAATAAGGAGACAAATTATGTTTAAGAAATACATAAAACAAATTGTTAAAATATGCTCTCTCCTCCTACTGTCATGATTACACTTTCACACAAACAAATGAGATAGAGGAATTACATATAAAAGTCTGGTATATATATTACAGTAACAGCAGAATAACAGAGAACATTTAATTTACTATTTATATTTCAGATTTGATTGCATAATTGATGGTGTAGCAATATTTAAATGAATGATAATTTAAGGATAATTAATAAATTACTACATAAGTATTTCATAAAATTTATTTTTGTCATCATGGTAGCAAAATCTCTTTTTCTTTGTACAATAATGCTTTTCAGAAACTTTATTATTGACTAGAGTCCTGGTGCATGAAATGTGTGCATGGGTAGCATGCCTAGGCCTGGCCAGCAATCAGGGCTGATCTGTGGGGTGACTGGCGGGGTGATCAGGGAGGCCCCTGCTGGCACCCACCTTGACTGGCCTGGCGCTGCCCGCTCACTGGCCCTATCCCTGCCACTGCCTGCTCACCAACCAACCCTGCTTCCTGCCACTACTGCCTCTGGTCACCTCCTTCTGTGTGGTGACCAGTGGGGCGATTAGGGGGTCCTGTTGGCACCTGCCTTGGCTGACCTGGGGTCTGTAGGCTAGGGACAGCTCCTGCATTGAGCATCTGCCCCCTGGTGGTCAGTGAGCATCATAGCAACCAGTCATTCCACCAGTCGTTCTGCCATTCGGTCAACTTACATATTAGGCTTTTATTATATAGAATAGCTAGGTTCTTGGAATAAAAAGTGTTGTTACAAATTGTACAGTTTATATATGTTTTTCAAAAGCTTAAAGTGAAAATTTCCAGCATTTTCTTTTTTCAAAACTATCTTTTCAAATAGAAATAGCTATTTACTAAAGCAAAATTAACATTTTAAATTCAAGATGATATAATCAAGTTAGTAATTTAATTTTTTGAAAGAATAATTATTAAATTTTTATGAAAAATAAAACCATTCAAAATTCAAATGGGAAATTTTCATCTTATTATTGATGTCAAGAATTAATATCATGCTATACACACATTTCATATAGACCTACATATCTATGCACACATGCATAATAAGAGAGATTGTTTAATATTTCAATATGTTCTTCAGTCACCATGTGAAACTGTTCTGAATACCATGTAATTCTTGAGTATCTCTGGAACCACAAATTGAAACAAAAGTGAAGAAAGAATAAAAGGTCACTCAGCACTACTGGGACATTATACGTGGTTATGCAGGAATCTATTGCATTCATGCCTAGAGAAAGGATTTGACAAGTTAATTAATTTGTCTTTTCTCTTAACTAAATGCTTCTGCTGTGCAAATTGTCTCCACACTCTGTCACAGTGCATTCTGTAGTATAGGCGGCAGCACAGTCCACAAACGTTTTCAGTGTTCAGACATCCATTATTTCAAGGACATGTGCAAGTGATGCAGTGAAGCATTACCTCAGGTCCAGAACGGCATTACTCACAAGAGCAGACATTTAGGGTTATGGTCACCCTATGTCAACCTTGAGCATTGGATCCAGAGTGACAGATGTGCCCAAGTGTACTTCATTAAATTATTTTTTTCTATGTGTTTATGAACTGTGGATCTCCTAATGTGCTTGTGAAGATCAGAGACCTCTTCTGCCCTACTTTAAGAAAGATACTGATTAAAGTATATATGTGCACCTTAAAGGCATGTAAAAGACATAGACATTTGGGGAAATGAAGAGAAGATTCATAATATGTGTGTTCTTTTCAGAAGTGTTAAACTGTAAAATAAGTTTAAGAGGGTGGGTATAAAGTATCTATACAACTATATAAGAATTTAAGCATGAAGGTAAAAGTAAAAATCTGACTATAGGAGTAAACAGGACCTTACATCACATGCTAATGAGCTAGGACTTTAATCTTTAGGGTACAAATAAGTTATTTCATTATTTTTATTGGCAAAACAGTTATTTTTAGAAAGATGATTGCCAGCATGTGGGATTGGAAAAAAGCATGTCTGGATAGAGTAGAAGAGCTAAGAGAAAGTTGAAAAAAATTGGGGGGGAAATGTAAAGATTTGAATTGAAATGATGTCAGGGGTATTAGAGAAGGCAGCATTTGAAACAATATATGAGACTAGAGGCCCAGTGCACAAAAATTTGTGCACTCGGTGGGGGGAGGGGGTTCCTCAGCCAGGTCTGTGCCCTCTTGCAGTCTTGGACCCCTCAGGGGATGGCCAGCCTGGGTGAGGGGCTGATGGCCATTTGAGGCTGCCAACAGCCTCTTCAGGGTTCAGGTCCCTACTGGGGTGCCTGGCTGGAAGCAGGTATCTGGAATTTATTTAAGTTCTATAATTGAAACTTTGTAACCTTGGGTAGAGCTCAGGGCCCGCAGGGTCCGGGCTTCCTCCATTGCCCGGGGCAACTCCAGTCCCATGGCTCCCGCAATCTTAGCTGAGTTAATTTGCATACTTGCTCCTGATTGGTTGGTGGGCATGGCTTGTGGGCATAGCTTGTGGGTGTAAAGGAGTGAAGGTTAATTTGCATATTACTTTTTTATTAGATTAGATAGTTACTTGGCTATATCTGTAGTTGAGGATCTCATTAGGTCTTTTCAGAGCCACATCACAGAAAAGTAATTATCTTATGTAAGAAATTTAAAGATTCTTTATTTGAATTAAAATATATTTACCAATGCAATTACCAATGTAATTTTCTGAAAGAATATAAGTACTCAGAATTAAATATTTAAAAATGGATTGGAAAGTAAAATTTTAATTCAATTTACACATTTTGAAGACAAGCACACCAAATATCAGAGATGGAAATAGATTCCCTCAAGATTCTACAGATGATTAATACCAGAGTGGTGGCTAAATTGTGGTTTTGTTCAATTCACAATATTTTTTCTCTAAATAGTCCAAAAGTCTGAGATAGCTATTTTATAGGCAATATAATTTTAATATGCTATTGTACTAGATATGTAAAAAATATAAAACATAATTTATTTTATAATACTTTAATTTGTGGCATTTAATTTATTGTGATATTAATCCTGACCATATGTTACAAGGAAAAATAAGAAGATCTAAAAGAACTCATGAAATGAAAAATTTCCAAAACCAACCTTACTACCAGTTCCCATAGGAAACTGAGACAGGAAGTAAATAAAAACTAGAACAAATAAATTTAAAGAGCCTGACATGCCCCAATACCCAGAGAAGATGCCTGAGGGAGATATGAGTCCTTAAAAAATACATATGCCCTTGAAAATATATGCTATATTATAAAAATTGTGTATATTTCTCAAAATAAAAAGAATGAATTTTGTTATATATTTCTTTATTGATTTCAAAGAGGAAGGTAGAGGGAGAGAGAGAAACATCAATGATGAGAGAGAATCAGGTAGAGAAACAAGATAGCGGCATAGGGTAGACACCGTATATGCAGCTGTGAACAACTATTTCAGAAAAACCTCGAAAAGAACACACGGACACCACTCCCACCCACAGGAAGGCTGGCTGAGTGAAAATCTTACAACTAGAGAAGAGTCTGAGACTCAGAGGAGCAGCGGAAGCAAAGTACAGAGGTAAGGAGGCGCACGCACGGGGCTCGGGGAAGGGCTGGCACCGGGGGACGCGGTTCTTTTCCAAAATGGAGAGAGCCACAAGTCCCCAGTGGCTCTGAACTCCAGTTCCAAGCAAGTTTCTAAGGACCCAGACACCCAGAGAAGGGGGACTGACTGGCACCAGGAGGAAATCCAAAACTGGTTTCTCTCAGCGTTGCTTGCAGCAATTACCGTGGGACACAGAGACCTGGTGTCTCTCAGCGCCAGGCTGAGAAGCGCCATAGCTATTTGCTCCGCCCCGCCCTGCAAACTCCCCGAGGCCCCGCCCCTCCCAAGCTGCATCAGAGCTAGGGCAGAGGCTTAATCAACGCCTCCTTAAAGATACAGGAGCCAGCCCCAACCCAGTGGCCAGAGTGGGACTAACCTAAACAAAACAGATCCACAAGGAACACACTCGGGGCAGAT
>PVJC01003107.1:0-73140 GCA_004026665.1 Murina feae
GGACTGACAATTTTTGGGGGTTAAGGGTGTTGGGGATGCGTGAAGAGACTGGACAATAATTGTACACCTATGGATGAGGACAATGGGGGGGGCAAGGTCAGAGGTTGGGGTGGGAATTGGGAGGAGGGGAGCTATGGGGGAAAAAAGAGGAACAACTGTAATAATCTGAACAATAAAAATAAATTAAAAAAATAAAAAAAAAATAAAATAAAAAAAAAAAAAAAAAAAAAAAAAAAAAAAAAAAAAAAAAAAAAATAAAAATTGCTTTGAAGAGGCATCTTCCCATGACTTAGTATGTCTCTGGATCTCACATCTAGTCTCACTTTCATGGGTTATGTGTGGGTATTTTGGTTGATGTGTGATTATACTGGTGCCATCATTTTGGAGAGTTAGACATCATTTTCAAAAATTCAGTAGGACAATATAAGTTTTTCTTAGATACACACAGTCATTGGTTTTAACTAGAAGAATCAATGGCCATTTATTGCTTCAAAAAATTTATATGTGCCTTTGTGGAAGGCCTCCACTCCACCCCCATCAACTACATTCCTGCGACTACCCATCTACTGGGGAGGTCTCTGTGCTGCCTTTGATGTGGATCATCGACTGATTTCTTGGCCACCTTATCTCTAGCCAACCTGGGCCTTGGGCTCTGCCCAACTTTCCTCTGTGCCCCACTATGGAGCCTTCCATCTTCCAGAGCACCTAGAAGCCAGGCACAGGGATCCAAGCTGAGCTTAATCAATTCCCTAAGCCCTTTCCTGTTCTATGTACCCTGGCTTCCTTCCTGCATTTGTGAGCCCCACCCACCCACCTACCCTTTGAGGGACCTTGCTCTCTGTTCTCCATCACCCTCCCTGCCCTCTTGACACATTTCCCCTGGACCTGTCTTCCTCCCAGCAGTAATCTTTGTCCTTATCCCTTCATCTTCCAGTCATCTAAGCAACCCCCCTCCCCCCAGACTCTTCCTTCAAGTCAGCCAGCCCCTATCCTGTCTCCTAGCCTCTGTCTCCGGAGATGTCCCCAAGTCCTGTGAGTCTCTATGAATTATGAGTCCCAGCATTTGACCCTCAGCCTCGCTGTCCTCTTTCTCCTTTCGTCCTCCTCCCCAAAGCCAAGCAGAGCTCCAGCTGGGAGGGCAGCTGACAGCCAAAAAAGAGGGAGGAGGGGTGTAGAAACCTACAGGTATCGCCCAATGTAGTGAAGGTCTGTGGTACTGCTACAGTTTAAAAAAAGCCAGATGTTTAGAATTGTTTTTTCAAATGATGTCTATGAACTTAACAGGGATGATTCTCCCAAAGATAAGCGCAAGTTTACACGAAATATAGGCTTGTTAACTATAACTCCTACCTTTCTCCTACTTTAAGGGTGCATGTATGTGACAGGAATCTTTTATATGGATAATTAAATACACTTCAATTCCATTTTGAAAAGACATTTACCAGTTTTGGTTTTTTGTGTTTTTTAAATATATATATTATTGATTTTTTACAGAGAGGAAAGAAGAGGGATAGAGAGTTAGAAACATCGATGAGAGAGAAACCTCGATCAGCTGCCTCCTGCACACCTCCCACTGGGGAAGTGCCCGCAACCAAGGTACATGCCCTTGACCAGAATTGAACCTAGGACTCTTCAGTCCACAGGCTGACGCTCCATCCACTGAGCCAAACCAGTCAGGGCACCAATTTCAGTTTTTAAAATATATTATTATAAACAAATTATTTGTATTATATCTCAGAATGTATCAGGAAAATTCTAGATTGAAAACCACTGTTTTAGATTGAAAATACTATATTGAAAATATTTCAGTAATGTCACTGGCCAGAATACTGGTTTGCTTTAGTAGCCTAAGCAAGAAAGTAACAGAAGACGACTTTACCCACCTTCTCTTATGCCACTGTTGGTGTTTAGTTGGCTGATTATCATGAAAGTCTAATAATTGCATCTATTCTTGTCCCCACAGTTCATTTTTTACAATAGCTAAGGTGATCTTTTTTTAAATAATGAAATTATACATTTCATTTTGACATATTTTTAGACTCGTTATTGTTAGAAATAATAGATATGCCTTCAACCATTTAACATACATTCGTTGGACGATTTTACTTGGCACTGGGGATACAAAGATAAGTAACACAAAGAAGAGGAGCAGCAGAGGACAGTCACACAATGTGAGATTTAGGGGAGAGGTCTGAGCTGGAAATTAAGAGTTCCACGTCATCAGCATTTGAAATCAGAGAGTGGATGAGATTTACTTTTGCAGAACTCCGAAAATTACATAATGGCTTGCCACAACCTTAGGAGGTTTTAGTCAGGAAAAACATGAATTTCAGTAAGAACAGCAAGCTTGGTGGCATTTTAACATTCCCTGCTGCCCATCTGCCCCCTACCAGCTTCACAGTAATCCTGAAAACAGCTTTTGAAACTCCAGTAGCTGTAAAAACCAGCAGCCTAGCAGCCACTCAAGAAAACAGCAGGATGGTTTTAGAACTCTGCAAAAGCTCATTTGTGACTTGTCGCTCTTTGACCTATCTGGCAATTTTCTAAAAAGCTCCATTCTCAGGACTTGTCTTTATTTGACTCAAGAGTTTACTCTGCCAAAAGCTCTGCCTTCAGAATATGTGTCAAAAATTTTTGTGTTAATTAACATGACAGTTGTCTGAGGAGGCATTACTAACTAGTCAGACTAATAAGAGATTGGTCAAAAAAGTAAGAAGAAACACTGGGATAGGGGACTTTGAAAACCTCAAATATATTCCTAGTATTCTGGAAAGTACCATGCATGTACAGGACTGTGTGTCTACTAAGGAATGACCCAAGAAGGCCCTAATTCCCCACCTCTTGTTTAACTTGGGGCTCTATACAACTAGGAAATGAAGGGCAAATCAGAGTTGTAAACTGCCTACTGATATGTTGAAAGCATGCCCTAACACAAACATAGAGCTGCTTGTCAAAAGCAGAGAGACCTATTTGTTCAAGGCATTTAAACAAATCTGAATATGTTGAATGTATAGCTGACCATTAAACAAACTGAGCAAAGACTTATAGTGGCCACACATGACAAAGTATATAGACTTTAACAGAATTATTCCAGGAGCGTCACTGAATAAACAAATAGTAACAATAACAAATGCTTAAGAAATGGGGGAATCAGATTTCCAAAGTTGCCACAATATATTATTTAAAATATTAATAAACCCTAGGGATAGGAACCATATTTAAGAACAACAACAAAAATTGCTCAGCTGGTGTTGCTCAGTGGTTGGGCATCAACCTATGAAACAGGAGGTCCTGGTTTGATTCCAGGTCAGGGCACATGCCAGAGTTGGAGGATCAATTCCCAGTAGGGGCGTGTGCAGGAAGCAGCCAATGGATGATTCTCTCTCATTATTGATCTTTTTTTGTTGTTGTTAATCCTCACCTGAGGATATGTTTCCTTTGAACTTTTAGAGAGTGGAAGAGAGAGGGAAAGACAGAGAAACACCAGTGTGAGAGAAACACATTGATTGGTTGCCCCTTGCATGCACCCTGACCATTTATAATACTGAAACAGTCATCAAATAGATTGTTCTTTACATTCTGTTTATTAAGACAGGGACATGATAGAGAGAAGGGATCTTTAGAGGTTATATTCTCCTATTTTATCAATATATAAAAAATCCCTAGAAAATTTTATTGATTTGCCCAGAGTTTGTTGTTGTTTGTTTGTTTGTTTGTTTGTTTTTTAAGATTCCCATAAATAGTGTAAATGAAAAAAATATATGCTTCAGTTTGAAGAACTCACCCACAATATTTTTTTCTTATTTATATGAAAAACTAGGGGCTCAGTGCACAAAATTTTGTGCACTTGGGGGGAGGCGTCCCTCAACCCGGCCTGTGCCCTCTCACAGTTTGGGACCCCTCAGGGGATGTCCACCTGCTGGCGTACCTGGCCAGCCTGGGTGAGGGGTTGATGGCTGTTTGCATGCTGGCCAAGCCCCCCAATAGGGACCCTCACCCTATGGGGGTGTGGCCAGCCTGGGTGAGGGGCTGAGAGCTGTTTGCAGGCTGGCCACAGCTCCCATTGACCCAAGGTCCCAGCAAGGCTGGCTGGAAGCAGGTTTCTAGAGTTTATTTATCTTCTATAATTGAAACTTTGTTGCCTTGAGCGGAGACCACAGCCTACCTAGGCAGGCAACAAAGCCTCTTGTTTGCTTCAGCTCCATGGCTTCTATAATTGAAACTTCGTTGCCTTGAGCAGAGGCCTAGGCAGGCAATGAAGCCTCCTGTTTGCTTCAGCTCCGTAGCTTCTATAATTGAAACTTTGTTGCCTTGAGCAGAGGCCTAGCTGGCCTAACGGAAGCCTCCTGTTTGTTCTTGCTCTGTGGCTGCCGATCTCCATCTTGGCTGGGTCAATTTGCATAGCATCACTCTGATTGGCTGGTGGTGTGGCTTGGGTGTAACCATGTGGGGTTACTTTGCATATTACTCTTTTATTAGATTAGATAGATGATATGTTAATACAGCATTTATATTTAAAACAGTTTCTTAGTTGTCTTCCACTAGACCTACTGGCAGCAAGGGTAAGCCCTTTATTTTTCTATATGTAATTGGAATGACTTGAGTAATGACTTGAGTAAGATTAAAAACAAAATAAAAATTGGGGAATATGATGGTACTTTTACTCACTCATCTCATTTTTGATAGATTGCAAAGGTCGACTGCAAGGAAATACTAGACATCATATGTAATCTGGAATCCGAGGGTCAGGATAACACAGCATTTGTTCTTTGTACGACTTACCTTACCCAGCAGCTACAAACTGCAAATGTATATTGTTCTTGGTAAGTATGTTTACTTTTTATTTCCTTTATTTGTCAGTGCATAGTATAGCAGTTAGGGTTTATGTAAAACATTGGTTTGTTTCAAATTTAAAGTCTAAGCAAATTAAATGATGACTTGTGAATAAAATTTTGTTTATAATGATATTATTGGTTTAATCTTTCTTGATTAAGAGTCCAAAAATAAAGTCCAAAAATAAAGGGTAAAAAGTTTGAGCTTATCTTTGTCATCGCATAGAGGGTTGTTTGTTAACTGTAATATGTGCCCTTTTTCTTTGAAGATAAAATTAGGGCACTATGAAACATTGGTGTTAGGTTGTTTTCCTTTACATTTATTATATCTTTTGGTAGTCACTTTCCCCCTCTTATGTGGAAACCTATTCATTATCTAGGTTTTTAGGTCAGACTTGCACTAGAGAAAGTAATCCATTTGAATAGTAATATCTTTTGCAACTTTAGTACTATATTGCAGAATTGCATTATTTTGGTTTTAATTCCATTTTATATCTTGTTTGACTACTGAGTACTTAGTCGTTAAAAAGGAAACAGTAGGTGTCACCCATGTTCTTTCATTCTAACTGTATTGAGTCTAGGCCAGAAGATAAACCTGATACATAGGAAACTTCAAAAATGCAAGAGTCTGTCAATAAAAAATCAGATTAGTGGTATGGATGATGTTATAGGAAGTTAGAAAAAGGTTTCACTGTACACCAGTGTTTAAGAAAAGTTTTAATTCAAAAAATAGGTTGGATTTGTGCATTACCTTAATTAGAGGAGCCTTGAGTATTTTAGAAACTAAAGATGTTCTGAAGTTGAAATGAGCTTTTTTTGTGTATAGGAAAACCTATAAACTCTTTTGTACACTTTAGCCTTCATCTCAATCTGGAGTGTCTGTGTGTATTTGCATAGTTTTGTTATTAGCATTTTGTATATCACTATATTTCTTTTTGTTTGCTATGTTATGTAGAAATCTTGTGTACTGTAAATTATTCCAATCCTCATAATAATAATTTCATAGATGAAGTAGGCAGTGGAAGATCAGAGAGATTAGAGAGAGAAGTCTTGTGATTGCCCATGGTCTCAAGGCTGACATGGTAGAGCTGGGATTCAAGCCAGGGATTTTTGCCTACTTCAAATGGCAGTCTTTACCACCAAGTCCCTATGCCAGAGTTATGTGAGATAGGGGCTTAAAATATACTTTGTAATAATCATTGTGGATGATATCTAAAAAATGATTAAGTAGCTGTGAGGTTTTTTATTGTTGTTTTTGTTGTTAATTCTCACCCAAAGATTTTTTTCCCATTGATATTTAGAATGGAAGTGGGGTGGGGGGTGGGAGAGACAGACATTGATGTGAGAGAGAGACATCGATTAGTTGCCTCCTGCAAACCAGGTACGTGCCCTTGACTGGGAATCAAACCTTTGTCCATCTCTTACCACTGAGTCACACTGGGCAGGGCGAAGCAATAAGATTTTTGGTTACTAAATCAAGTAGAGGTGGTTGTTTTTTATGCATTAGAGATTAGAGATTTTACCTTCAGTAAAACAGATACCATATTTTCCAGCATATAAGACGACTTTTTAACTCAGGAAAATCTTCTCAGAAGTCAGGGGTTGTCTTATACGCCAGGTGTCATCTTATAGGGCAGGTACTGAAACTTCTGAGCCGGACTGGAAAAATCTGCGGTCGCCGCATACGGTGAAGGGAGCTCAAAAACGGCCGCACTCCATTCATTTCAATGGAGCCGGATGGAGACTGCAAGTGTCTCTGGTTGGCTCCTTTTTGTGCCGCATACAGTCTCAGTCTGGACTTTTTAACCCAGGAAAATCTTCTCAAAAGTTGGGGGTCGTGTTATACGCCCAGTCGTCTTATACGCCAGAAGATATGGTATATTCACTTGAAGAACAAACTCTTACTTTTCTTGTCACAGTTAACCTTTGCCTCTAATGAAAAACTATCTCATAGTTATAGTTAGGTTTTCAGTGCAAATAATACATTAAATCACATATGGGATGTGTTATAAACTATTTTTAAAACTACATTCAACACAGTTCTTTTACTAACCCTGATACAACTTCCCTTTTATAGTGACCCATGCTTTTTTTCTTCTCTTCACTCTGCTACCATTAGCCCTCCTAAGGATGTTAGTGGCTCTAGAATTAGTGCTGTTCCCCTGTAGCAGGAAAGGATTAATAGGGATTTCCCTCATTTTGGCCTCCTAAGGAGCTATAATGAGAAAAGAAAATCTTAAAATCACTTCACACTTTGTTAAAAGTAAGTTCCTTCAAAGCAATTCAAAGAGAAATATAATCTAAAATTTAAGATTTTAGAACCTTTTTTTAACCCTTCATTGTTTTACAAAGACTTTTTTTTAAAGTGGTATTTTTAAAAAACATTTTATTGATTTTTTTACAGAGAGGAAGAGAGAGGGATAAAGAATTAGAAACATTGATCAGCTGCCTCCTGCACACCTCCCACTGGGAATGTGCCCACGACCTGAGTCGGCCTGTGGACTTAAGAGTCCCAGGTTCAATTCCAATCAAGGGCATGTACCTTGGTTGCCGGCACATCCCCTCACGGGGTGTGCAGGAGGCAGCAGATCAATGTTTCTAACTCTATCCCTCTCCCTTCCTCTCTGTAAAAAATCAATAAAACATTTTTTAAAAATCTAATGAAAGAGTAATATGCAAATTTACCATCACTCTGAGACACCTAGACCACGCCCACCACCCAAGCCACGCCCACCAGCCAGTCAGAGCAGCTGCATGCAAATTAGCCCAGCCAAGATGGCAGCCGGCAACCATGGAGCTAGAGCAAACAGGAGGCTTCCGTTGCACCAGCGATGGAGTTGAAATTGCCTGCCTAGGCCAGCCAGGCCTCTGCTCAAGGCAACAGTGTTTCAATTATAGAAGCCACGGACCTAGAGCAAACAGCAGGTTTCGTTGCCTGACTAGGCCTCCGCTCAAGGCAATAAAGTTTCAATTATAGAAGATAAATAAACCCCAGAAACCTGATTCCAGCCAGCCTCGCTGGGATACTGAGACGTTGGGTCAATGGGAGCTGTGGGCAGCCTGAAAACAACCCTCAGCCCCTCACCCAGGCTGGCCACACCCCCATGGGGTGAGGGCTCCCTCTGGGGGGTTTGGCCAGCCTGCAAACAGCCATCAACACTTCACCCAGGCTGGCCAGGCATGCCAGCAGGTAGACATCCCTCGAGGGGTCTCAGACTTCGAGAGGGCACAGGCCGGGCTGAGGGACCCCCCCCAAGTGCACAAATTTTTGTGCACCGGGTCCCTAGTAAATAAATAAAATAAAAGCAGTCACTTAATTTTAAACACATATTTATTTTATTTGTTTACTAGAGAGAAATTTGTTGTTCCGCTTATTTATGCATTCATTGGCTGATTTTTTTTATTGATTTCAGAGAGGAAGGGAGAGGGAGTGAAAGATAAACATCACTAATGAGAGAAAACCATTGATCAGCTGCCTCATGAACAGCCTGGGGATCGAGCCTGTAGCTTGGGCATGTGTCCTGATTGGGAAGCAAACCTTGAACTCCTGGTTCATAGGTCTATGCTCAACCACTGAGCCACAGCTGGCTGGGCTGATTTCTCTCTCTCTTAAAATCTTTATTGTTGAAAGTATTACAGGTTTCCTCTTTTTTTCATTTTCCCCCACCACCCCGACATTGGTTGATTATTTTATGTGTCCTGACTGGAGATTGAACTGATAGCCTTGGTTTATTGGGATGACTGTCTAACTGACTGAGCTAGAAATGTCATTCTTTAGTGTGGTCACCATGGAGGATAATTTTTGAAATGTACACTATGTAACTATCATCCCAAACAGTTTTTTATCCTTATAGAAATTTCCTTCAGAGACATTTACCACATTAAAATATTTTATTTTTTTATAGCAGCGATCATAGGATTGAGCTCAAAAGACATGTGGCTTTTTTTTTTTTTTTTTTTAAATTAAGCTAGCTCCACTCTCCCTTGCCCCCCAATTTTTGGCTATCCATAAAAATTAAAGAAGTGCTGGAGGGATGAGTTTCATATAGATGTCTAACAGTGGTGATGTAACTAGAGTAGTCATGCAAATGAGAAATATTTTTTAAAAATATTTTTTTTTTAATTGATTTCAGAGAGGAAAGGGAGAGGGAGAGAGAGGAAGAAACATCAATTATGAGAAACATTGATCAGCTTTCTCCTGCACATTCCATACTGGGGATCCAGCTCACAACCTGGGTTTGATGCCCTGACCAGGAATCGAACTGTGACTTCCTGGTTCATAGTTTGATGCTCAACCACTGAGCCAGTCCAGCTGGGTACATCATGACATTCCAAAAAATGGAGTGGAAAGGTTTATAGCAAATACCAGTTGCTTTAAGTGTTTTACCTTAATTTTTTTTGTTTTATAGGGAATTGACTCTCTTTTGGAGTAAACTGCAAAGAAGAATTGATCCTTCTATAGACACTTTCTTGGAGCGCTGTCGTCAGTTTGGTGTCATAGCTAAAACACAGCAGCATTTATTTTGCCTCATTAGAGTTGTGCAGACTGAAGTGAGTAATTTACACTTTTTATGCTGATTGTCCTGGAGGGAAGAAATCAGGGGAGAGATAATTCTCAGGCAACTCCTTTTAAAGAAGGGAAAATGAGGAATATTGGGGTTTAATACAGTTATGGAGTTGGACATATCTTAACTGTTTCTGAAGATTGACTTCCTTTCTTAATGGAAAATAATAATTGAATGTGATAGACCATTGGAAGAAGGAAGATTATGTTTCTTCGCTGTCACCTCAATCACCCTACATCTACTTTTCCTAAAACAGTGTCCTATATTTTTTGCAAATTAACATAATAATTACAAGACATGTTAGTTTGCCAATTAACATCCTATATAACAAAAGAGAAACATGTAAATTGATCGTCCCTCCACTACGCTCACCAACCAATCAGGAGTGAGTGTGCAAATTAACCTGACAAAGATGGCAGGGTAATTTGCATACACAGGCGCAGGGCAGAGAGCAGAGTGGGAGAGCTGACGACTTGGAGGAGTTGGCAGAGTAGGAGGCCATGGGACGGAGACAGAGCAGGAAGGAAAAACCAAGATCGCGGGGAGCACCAGGAATTCTGGGAATAGTTTTGGTGGCACCCCAGGACCAGAAGTGGAAGCCCAGAGTGTGGAGAGTACCAGGAATGCTGGGAATCATAGCTCTGGTGGCAAACGGATCTCGTAGACACTGGAGCAAGTTGCTGTTGCCGTGAGAGACATAAGTAAAATCAGAATGTCTAGAAAAAAATTAAAGGGAAGATATCCTAAAACTTCCAGGAAATCTCCACCAATGAAGCAAATAAAAAAAAAGAAAGCCTCTATTACTCTGTGAGCAACAAATCAAACTGAGTTGGGGTCTCAGACAATTCGCTCATGTGATTCCAAAGACAGACAGAAACTCCCAGATTGGAGAGGGCTCCCCTGAGGGCTCCCAGATTGGAGAGGGTGCCGGTCAGGCTGAGGGATCACCACACCCCCAATGCACAAATGTCATGCACCGGGCCTCTAGTAATAATTATAAATGAAGAAAATATAATTGCATTTCCAGCTTCTTGAAGATGTAATGATACATTTTTCTGGGATTTGGAGTAATAGAACAATAGTTCCAGAGTCAAATCTACACAAATTATAAACTTCTGTATAAATAGGAAATAAGTTAAATATTTTTAGGAAGTAAATTTTTCCAAAAATGAATTGAATTGCCACATATAAAAACTGTGTTTTTGAGTTAAGCCTTATAGATATTCAAGGTGGGGCAGAAGTTGTGAGTATGCAACATACAGTTGATCTTGTTTTAATTATTATGCTATTTTCCGTATGAACAACTGTAAACCTACTTTTGCCTCATCCTATATGCTATGACTACTAGCCTAGAGGTTTGAGGTGAGTCTTATGCTATTCTCTATTTTTGTTTCTTTTTATTATCTTCTCATTATTTCTTCATATAGCCATATCTATAATGGGTATGTTTTATAGGTTACTTCTTTGACAATTTCCAAGAATTGTTTTTATTTTTAATTTATTGTTTTTCCCCAAGGATTGTTATTATACTAAAGTCAAGGCGCAGTTGTATCGTTGATATTCCCTATCTCCTTTAATGCATCATTCCATATCCTATACTTTATTTGAAATATGTTGATCTAGTTTCCTTCAGTGAAGATAGAAAAAGGTTAAAATAATCGTCAGAAGCAAATTCATGGTCAAATAAGTTAGGTGATAATTATTTCTAATCACTGTGAATGAAGTTGTGTCTTCTATCACAGAAAGAACATGTTCAAGTAGTTGTAGAACTTATTTTAAAAATTTAGTGTTACAACTGGCTTTAACATTTTTTTTAATCTTTAAGGAAAATGTTAGTTTTCTATTGCTGCATAAAAAATTACCACAAAGTTAGCACTTAAAACAGCACCATTTATCAGCTCACAATTTTGTAATGCAGAAGTTCAGCACAGTGTAGAAAGGTTCGCTACGTAGAGTATCACAAGGCTTAGATTGAGGTGTTTGGTCAGACTGTTTTTATCTGGATGCTCTGTAGAAAATATGCTTTTAAGCTCATTCTTATTGTTGACTATATTTAGGTTCTAGTTTTCTTGAAGGATATCAGACACAGTCTGTTTTCAGCTCCTAGAAACCTCCCTCATTCCATGCTTTTATTTTCGAGCCAGGAAAAGCACTAAGAATCCTCTTCCTTCAAATCTGACCTCTTCTATCTGACTTCCAGACTTATATTTAAAGAGATCAGGAGTTTAGGTCAAGCCCACTTAGGTATTCTATCTAAAGATAACTAAATTGGGATCTTAATTACATCTGCAAAAGCCTTAACACAAGGAACCACAGAACATGGAAAAATTGCTAGAGGATTAAGAATAGTGGGTTTCTAACTCAGACTCAGGAATTTGATGTACCTGAACCCGTTTTCTTAATCCCAGTCTAGGATACTTTTTACTATAACCCTATTTATGATATTTGGTCTAAAGCAGCGGTTCTCAACCTGTAGGTTGTGACCCCTTTGCAGGTCGAACAACCTTTTCACAGGGGTCGCCTAAATACGACTATCTGTATATCAGATAGTTACATTACGATTCATAACAGTAGGAAAATTACTATGAAGTAGCAGCGAAAATAATTTTATGGTTGGGGGTCACCACAACATGAGAAACTGTTTTTAAAGGGTCGCGGCATTAAGAAGGTTGAGAACCACTAGTCTAAACGACAGAAAAGAGACTGATATATGGAAGGGGTGTGAGCATAGACTTTCTTTCAAATGAAGAGACTTGTTCCTAGCTTTTTAAGAGAGAGGCTAACCTAACCTAAATCAATTTTGATCTAGTTCTGCTGTGAATGGTAGAAATTCCATAATAGCAGTGTTCTAAAGAAAATAGAAGTTCCTCCCTTTCTCATGTAGGTAGATAATTCGGGTAGGCCAGGGTTGCGTCAGTGGCTCCACATATCAGAAACCCAGATTCCTTTTGTCTTCATGAACAAATAACTTCCATCTCATATTCTAAAAATCATTCCGAAGTGCTCTCTCCATCTTGAGTGCACACTTCAAACTTTCCCTTCTCTCTCACCCAGCCCCCACCCCCACCTCGGCCCCCCGCTCCCAGGCACATTACCTTTGCCTTTCTCTCTCCTAAACTTTAAAGACCCTTCTTTTGTTTCTATAACTTGTTTACTGAGCCTATGAAGCCCAGCTGGCTCACTTCAGCTACCTCTGTAACTTTCTAAAAAAAACTTTCTCTTAATGATTTGAATAAATAAAAAGTGTTCCAATCCTAGCTGTAATGTCTCCATTCCAGATAGCAAGAAAGAAGGTGGGGGACACACCATTCCTTGTTCCAACACACACAAACAGTCAGAGCCACATATAGCTGCAAGGGAGGCTAGGAGATACATTTATTATTCTGGATGACTTTATAACCAGATAAAAATCAGGTGGTCTGTGTTTTATTTTTAAATATGTTTTTATTGATTTTCAGAAAGAGGAAGGGAGAGGGAGAGAGAAATAGAAACATCAATGTTGAGAGAGAATCATCCATGGGCTGCCTCCTGCACACCTCCTACTGGGGATTGAGCCTACAACCTGAACATGTGCCCTGACTAGGAATCGAATCATGACCTCCTGGTTCATAGATGGACCCTCAACGACTGAGCCCACTGGCTGGGCAGGTGATCTGGTTTTGTAGAAGAGGGGAAAAGATATCGGGAGATGCTGGCAATCCACTCTTGGGATGGAAAGAGATAATGATGCTGAAAAGTTGGTGTGGGCATTAGGTCTCTTGCAGATAGCAACAGTGTATAATGGAGAAGGTCTTGTCACAGTACCTCTTTATTTTCTGGGCTTCAATTTTCTAGAAATAAAGAGCTTAAGACATCATTATTTAAAGGTGTTCAGAGTAAAACTTTAATTCTATGACTTGAGAATATCATAAATGGAAGGGATTACTTTAGAGAATGCAGGGTCTCAAGACTTTCAAAATAGTATGACAATTAATGTAGATGTCGTTATATTTTGAAGTGGAAGGTATAAGAAGAGGGATCATTTTGAATCCAGTTCATTTGATCATGCAGCCCTTTTGGTGAAATATGGTTCTACTGTTTTGCAAAATATGTGTGATTTGTAAGGATCATACACCTAGTTTGCAGCAGAGTCAGGACTAGACAAATCTTTATTTTTAATTTTTATTTATTTATTCTTTTTTGTTGTTAATCCTCACCTAAGGATATTTTTCCAATGTTGTTGTGTTTTTGTTTGTTTGTTTGTTTGTTTGTTTTTAGGGAGAGTGGAAGAGAGAGGAAAGACAGAAATATCAATGTCAGAGAAACACATTGATTGGTTGCCTCCGACCAGGGCCGGAGCCTGCAACCAGGATATGTGCCCTTGACCAGGATTGAACCCAGGACCCTTTGGTCTGCAGGCTGATGCTCTGTCCACTGAGCCAAACCAGCTAGGGCAGAACCAGACCAAATCTTGATAAATTGCATAACGTGATATCACAATATCATTTGTAGATTAGAGCACAGATGACTTGGAGAAAGCCAAGTGAATTTTTAAGTCATGGTTTCTCAACAAGTTATTAGTACTTAACATATTTTTTTGCGGGAAATGAGTAAGCTCAGATCCACCAGGGAGACTATCAGTGACATACATTGGAACCTCTAGTTTGAACTGGCAAAAATAAAAATGTTTTACGTCGTTGTCGTGTGTGTGCCACTCATAAACTACACAGTGAAACGCAGTACATGTGCAGTTTTTGTAATGTACCCCTGCACAAAGGAAAGTGTTTCGAACGCTACCACACAGTGGCGGGAAAATGCCCGCTTACAAAGTGTTAATGTCTTTTGCAGCACACTCTTTTTTTAAACAGCCTAATATGGTTTAAATGGTAAAATTGTGAAGTTAATGTGAATACTTAAAAAAAAAAATACAAACCAACACCTAGAAATACTATTATCTAATCTAATAAAAGAGTGATAGGCAAATTAACCATCACTCTGAGACACCTAAGCCATGCCCAACAGCCAGAGTGGTTATATGCAAATTAACCCAGCCAAGATGGCAGCCAGCAGCCACTGAGCTAGAGCAGACAGGAGGCTTCCGTTAGACTGGCTGGGCCTCTGCTCAAGGCAACAGTGTTTCAATTATAGAAGCCACGGAGCTGAAGCAAACAGGAGGCTTCATTGCCTTCCTAGGCCTCGGCTCAAGGCAACAAAATTTCAATTATAGAAGATAAATAAACCCCAGAAACCTGCTTCCAGCCAGCCTCAGCCCCCCACCCAAGCTGGCCAGGTATCCCACTAGGGACCTGAATCCTGAAGGGACTGTGGATAGCCTCCAAACGGCCCTCAGCCCCTCACCCAGGCTGGCCAGGCACACCAGCAGGCGGACATCCCCTGAGGAGTCCCAGACTGTGAGGGCACAGGCCAGGCTGAGGGACTCCCCCCTCCCCTGAGTGCACAAATTTTTGTGCACCAGACCCCTAGTACATTCTGAACAGATATGCCAAGCAGTTACTTGTTAAAGGATTGGTGAATAAATTAGAATTAGGATGTGGAACGTGGATCTGAATTTTGAAGAAATTGATGGACGTGCATAAATTAAACCAAGAAGCTGAAGGAACAAAGAGTGGCTTGGCATATTATATTAGATTAAGGGTACATGTAATATAGCAAAATCAGTTAAGTTTTGGAGTCAGTATATGCTGTGAAGTGGTTAAGAATGCTGGGAAAAGATTGCTTTAAGTTTAAATCTTTGCTTCTCTGCTCACCAGCTAGTGCCATTGGGCAACTAACCTTCTGAGCTTTGGTTTCTTCATTTATAAACTTAGGATAATGTATGCAAAGACCTTATTTAGAATAGTGCTTAGGATGTAGTAAGGGTTCTGTATATTTATGGCAATTATTTCTTCGTGTTTCCAGCATTTTGAATGGTGCCCAATATGGAAAAAATTGTTCAGCAGATTAATTACTGATTTGAACAGTGGAATCTATCCTCAGTTATTTCACATTGTATTCTGTTGAGTATTTATTATGTGCCAGTGTTGTAGTAATTACTTTATATTATCTTAATTCAGTTTTATTGCAATGTTAGGAAAATCTAATGTTACCACTACTATCATTTTACAGATGAGGAAACTGAGGCATTGAGGAGTTAAGAACTTGTCACTATAGTGAAGTTGGGGTTCAAAGACAATCAAAGTCCAACTTGAAATTCTATGCTCTTAACCCTACCAGACCAGTGTACCGATTTTTCGGTAATTTTTGAATCTGCTGTACCTAATTTTCAGTATTTGTGGTCTGGTAGGGTTAAGTAATGCATTTTAAGCTACTCTGCCAATATGATCCTGCTTTTCTTTGCTCAGATTATTTTCCCATTCTATTCCAGTCCCTCCTATAACAAAGTTGTCTTGGCCCTCACTGGTTAGACTCAGTAGATAGAGTGTTGGCCTGTGGACTGAAGGGTCCTGGGTTCAATTCTGGTCAAGGGAATATGACTTGGTTGTGCAGGAGGCCACTAATCAATGATATTCTCTCATTGTTGATGTTTCTATCTCTCCCTCGCCATTCTTTTCTGAAATCAATAAAAATATTTTTAAAAGTCATCTTGTATGCATTAGCCTTTTATCACAAATTATCAGATACTTTTCCTGATTTTTTTCCTGTAATCTTTATTGTTCATATTATTACAGTTGTTCCTCTTTTTACCCCCATAGCTCCCCTCCTTCCAGTTTCCACCACACCCTCTGCCCTTACCCCCCACCCCACTGTCCTCCTCCATAGGTGTACGATTTTTGTCCAGTCTCTTCCTGCACCCCCAACACCCCTTCCCCCTGAGAATTGTCAGTCCACTCCCTTTCTATGCCCCTGATTCTATTCTATTCACCAGTTTATTCTGTTCATCAGATTTTTTTTATTCACTTGATTTTTAGGTTCACTTGTTGATAGATATGTATTTGTTGTTCATAATTGTTATCTTTACTTTTTCTTCTTCTTCCTCTTTTCAAAGGATACCTTTCAGCATTTCATATAATACTGGTTGGGTGGTAATGAACTCCTTTAGCTTTTTCTTGTCTGTGAAGCTCTTTATCTGACCTTCGATTCTGAATGATAGCTTTGCTGGGTAAAGTATTCTTGGTTATAGGTTCTTGCTATTCATCACTTTGAATATTTCTTGCCACTCCCTTGTGGCCTGCAAAGTTTCTGTTGAGAAATCAGCTGACAGTCGTATGGGTGCCCCCTTGTAGGTAACTGACTGCTTTTCTCTTGCTGCTTTTAAGATTCTCACTTTGTCTTTTGCCCTTGTCATTTTAATTATGATGTGTCTTGGTGTGTTCCTCCTTGGATTTTTTTTCTTTGTTTGGGGTTCTCTGCGCTTCCTGGACTTGTAAGTCCATTTCTTTCACCAGGGAGGGGAAGTTTTCTGTCATTATTTCTTCAAATAGGTTTTCAATATCTTGGTCTCTCTCTTCTTGCACCCCTATAATTCTGATGTTGGTATGCTTTAAGTTGTCTCAAAGGCTCCTTACACTATCTTCACATTTTTGTATTCTTTTTGCTTTTTGCTTTTCTGGTTGAGTGTTTTTTGCTCCTTCGTATTTCATATCTTTGACTTGATCCTCTCGTCTGCTGTTGGATCTCTGTATATTATTCTTTATTTCAGTCATAGTATGCTTAATTTCTAGCTGGTTCTTTTTAAATTTATCAGCGGTCTCTAGAAAATTCTTGAAAAACCTTATAACGGTGGTTTTGAACTCTATATCCAGTCGTTTGCTTTCCTCCATTTCTGTCATTTGTGATCTGTTTCTTTGTCTCCGCATTTTGGCTGCTTCTCTGCATTGATAGAGTGACTTTCTGTGCTGGTGTCCTACAGGGCCCAGTGGCTCAGCCTCCCCAATTACCTGAGGTGGACACTCTTGTTGCACCGCTTTTTGGCTTTGTGCACAGTCTTGTTATAGCTAAGCCTTGATTGTTGTTGGTATTCGTGAGAGGAGTTGACCTCCAGGCCACTAGGCTGTGAGAATCAGCTGTGTCTATGGTGGGAGAACTTCTGTGCTGGAGACACCCTTATGGGGCAAGACTTGCTTCAGTGGGGCTTTGGTGCTCACTGAGTCTGCCCCCTGAGTGTGTCCCTTATGGATTTGAGGAGTTGTAGTCTGGGTGGTCCCGCTCTGACCACTGGGTACACTGGCTCTTGGAACTCTAAGAAGATGCTATTTTAGCTTCTGCCTGAGGCTTCTCAGCGTTTTATATGCAAAAGCCTCTGCACACAGCTTGGGTGGGGTGGGGTCTCAGGGAATCAACAGGGCGGAGCAACAGCTATGGCTGATTCTCAGCCCTGCCCTAAGAGGCGCCGGGTCTCAGTGACCCTCGGCACTGCTGAGAGAAAGCTGCTGTGAAGATCCTCCCAGTGCCAGACGGTGCCAGACAGTTCATCTTCTTTCCGTATGAGTCTGGGTCCCCAGAAACTCCCCCAGAACTGGAGTTTAGCGCCATTGGGAACTTGTGACTCCCTCCGGATTGAAAAAGAGAACCGCATCCTCAGCTGCCAGCCCTTTCTGCAAGCCCCCTTTGCACGTGCACGCCTCCGTAGCTCTGCACTTTATTTCCGCACCTCCTCTGAGTCTCAGTCTCTTTCTAGTTGTAGAATTTCCGCTGAGCCAGCCTTCCTATGGGTCTGGGTGAGGTCCATTTTTTCTTTTCGTTGTGGTTTTGAAATGGTTGTGCAAGGCAGCAATTCCCAGTGTTTATCTATGCCGCCATCTTGGTTTCTCTCCGTCTTTCCTGATTTTTTTTTTTTTTTTACTAGTTTCTGAGAACCTAATGCTATAGGGAGATTTTCTGATTTCTGTTGTTTTTTCCCATGGAGAGCTTGAGATTCAGTACATCTATAACTTTAAAGTACTAATTCTTTTAGGAGGAGATGAGGAGAATGTTTATTTTAGCCTCAAGGTTTTGAAAATACCCAAGTATTCATAAGACATATTTTTACATTGAATTAACACTTTGTAATCGGGCATTTTCCTGCCAAATCGTGTGCTTCACTGTGTGGTAGCGTTTGAAACACTTTCCTTTGTGCAGGGGTACATTACAAAACTTGCACATTTACCGCGTTTCACTGCGTAGTTTATGAGCGGCACACACACGACAACGACGTAAAACATTTTTATTTTTGCCAGTTGCAACTAGAGGTTCCAATGTATGTTTTCTCATGTCCATTGACAGTCTCCCTGGTGGATCCGATTTTACTTGTTTCCCGCAAAACATGTGTTAAGTCTATGTTAGACTTGCTCATACATGTGTTAATTTTTGCACCCATTTATTTGAGCCCTATTCTTTATACCCAATGTAAATCCTTTTTGAATCCTTTCGTGACCTTATTTATCCTGAATTCCTTTGAATTCATGTGCCTTTATTGTTTACTAGGGGCCCGGTGCACAAAAATTTGTGCACTCCGGGGGCTGTCCCTCATCCCGGCCTGTGCCCTTTTGCAGTCTGGGACCCCTCAGGGGATGTCCACCTGCTGGCATGCCTGGCCAGCCTGGGTGAGGGGCTGATTGCTGTTTGTAGGCTGGCCAAGCCCCCCAGTGAGGACCCTCACCCCATAGGGGTGTGGCCAGCCTGGGTGAGGGGCTGAGGCTGCCCACAGCTCCCATTGACCCAAGGTCTCAGCAAGGCTGGCTGGAATCAGGTTTCTGGGGTTTAATTATCTTCTATAATTGAAACTTTGTTACCTTGAGCGGAGGGCTAGGCAGGCAACGGAAGCCTCCTGTTTGCTTCAGCTCCGTGGCTTCTATAATTGAAACATTGTTGCTTGAGCAGAGGCCCTTCGTCCTAGTCAGGCAGTTGCAATGGAAGCCTCCTGCTTGTTCCAGCTTCGTGGCTGCCGGCCAGCATCTTGGCTGGGTTAATTTGCTTGGCTGGTGGGCGTGGCTTGGCTGGTGGGTGTGGTTTAGTTGTCTTGGAGTGATGGTCAATTTGCATATTACTCTTTTATTAGATCAGCTGTTTGGCACATAGGTTAATTCCTTGAGATTTAGGAATGCTTTAATATGCAGTTTACATAACTTTCTATAATAAATAATAACTTTCCTTCCCTGCTTTCCTTGTAGGCACAAGATGCTGGTCTTGGAGTATCAATTTTACTATGTGTCAGAGCTCTTCAACTCAGATCAGCTGAAGATGAAGAAATGAAGGCATCAGTTTGTAAAACAATTGCTTGTCTTCTACCAGAAGATTTAGAAGTTAGACGAGCCTGTCAGCTTACTGAATTCTTAATTGAACCCAGTTTGGATGGGTTTAATATGCTGGAGGAACTATATTTGCAACCAGATCAAAAATTTGATGAAGAAAATGCACCAGTTCCAAATTCTCTCCGATGTGAGCTCTTACTAGCTTTAAAAGCCCACTGGCCTTTTGATCCTGAATTTTGGGACTGGAAAACTTTAAAACGACACTGCCACCAACTTCTAGGACAAGAGGCCTCAGATACTGATGATGATCTAAGTGGCTATGAAATGTCTATAAATGACACAGATGTTCTAGAGTCATTTCTCAGTGACTATGAGGAAGGTAAAGAAGATAAACAATATAGAAGAAGAGATTTGACAGATCAGCCCAAGGAAAAAAGAGATAAAAAACCCATTGGTTCTTCTGAAAGATACCAGAGGTGGCTTCAATATAAATTTTTCTGTTTGTTATGTAAGCGGGAATGTATAGAGGCTAGGATTCTTCATCATTCTAAAATGCACATGGAAGATGGAATTTACACTTGTCCAGTTTGTATTAAAAAGTTCAAGAGAAAAGAAATATTTGTTCCTCATGTGATGGAACATGTTAAAATGCCACCAAGCAGAAGGGACCGTTCTAGAAAGAAATTACTGTTGAAAGGCTCTCAAAAGGAAGTTTGTCCCAAGAGTCCCTCTGCAGCCCTGGAGCAAAATCAGTCATCGAATGAACAAGCCAAAGGCGAGTCTCATGAATATGTCACATTCAGCAAATTAGAAGATTGCCACCTGCAGGACAGAGATTTGTACCCATGTCCTGGCACAGACTGCTCCCGCGTGTTTAAGCAATTTAAGTACTTAAGTGTACATCTTAAAGCCGAACACCAAAACAATGATGAAAATGCCAAGCACTATTTGGATATGAAAAATAGGAGAGAGAAATGTACTTATTGTCGACGACATTTCATGTCTGCATTTCACCTGCGGGAGCATGAGCGAGTGCATTGTGGTCCTCAGCCTTATATGTGTGTATCTATAGATTGCTATGCTCGGTTTGGATCAGTGAATGAACTACTTAACCATAAACAAAAACATGATGATCTGCGTTACAAATGTGAATTAAATGGCTGTAATATTGTTTTCAGTGACTTGGGACAGCTTTACCACCATGAAGCACAACACTTTAGGGATGCATCTTACACGTGCAACTTCGTTGGCTGTAAAAAGTTCTATTATTCCAAAATTGAGTACCAGAATCACCTCTTAATGCATAATGTTGAAAGTTCAAATGAAGATGTGAAGAAACCAGTGAAACTTGAGGAGCCTGCAACAGGTGAAAAGCCCCATCTACTTGACCAAACTGATAAATCACATTTACCTGAGGATCTTTTCTGTACAGGATCAGCTAGTTCTCAAATAGAAACTGCAGAAAATATGAAAGAAAACAGTGACAGTAATTCTAGTGATCAGTTAAGTCATAGCTCTTTAGCTTCCATGAATGAAGAGTTAATTGACACATTGGATCACTCTGAAACTATGCAGGATATATTATTATCTCACGAGAAAGTCTTTGTGTCCTCCAGTTTAAAAGAAAAATGTCCCAGTGTAAGAGTTTGTTTTGATGGGACTAAGTTTACCTGCGGTTTTGATGGCTGTGGTTCCACTTACAAAAATGCAAGAGGGATGCAGAAGCATCTACGAAAGGTACATCCATATCATTTTAAACCCAAAAAGACAAAAGATCCCTTTCCTTGTTTGGATAATGAACACAGTCAAACAACTGTAAAGTTTGATGCAGAGCCTAAACCGAGCTCAGATACAAACAGTGACTCCCCAGATGAAGGTCTAGATCACAACATTCATGCTAAATGTAAACGAGAACATCAAAGTTTTTCTTCAGAAGCCTCCATTTGTGCTTCTAAAAGGCCATGTACAGAGGATACCATGTTGGAACTTCTGTTGCGCTTGAAACATTTAAGCTTGAAAAACTCAATAACACATGGATCTTACTCAGGGTCATTGCAGGGGTACCCGTCCAGCGGTGCTAAGCCTCTTCAATCGGTTTCATCCATCACAGACCTTAATTTTCAGAATCAAGATGAAAATATGCCAAGTCAGTACCTTGCACAGTTGGCAGCTAAGCCTTTTTTCTGTGAGCTTCAAGGATGCAAATATGAATTTGTGACCAGAGAGGCTTTGTTGATGCATTATCTTAAAAAGCATAATTACTCAAAAGAAAAAGTCCTCCAGTTAACCATGTTTCAACATCGATATTCTCCATTTCAGTGCCATATTTGCCAAAGGTCATTTACAAGAAAAACACACCTTAGGATTCATTATAAAAATAAACATCAAATTGGCAGTGACAGAGTAACTCACAAACTATTAGATAATGAAAAATGTGATCATGAAGGCCCATGCTCAATTGATAGGTTGAAAGAGGATTGTTCTGTCGAACTTGGAGGTGATCCCAACAGGAACCCTGAGAAGCCACACTGTCATTCCAAAAAAGATGAATGCTGTTCAGAAACAGATTTGGAGTCATCTTGTGAAGAAACAGAAAGTAAAACATCTGATATTTCATCACCAATAGGTTGCCATAGAGAAGAACAAGAAGGAAGAGAGGGCAGAGGTAGCAGGAGAACAGTTGCTAAAGGAAATCTCTGCTATATTTTGAATAAATACCACAAACCATTCCACTGTATTCATAAAACTTGTAATTCCTCATTCACCAATCTAAAAGGCTTGATTCGTCATTACAGAACTGTACATCAGTACAATAAAGAGCAGTTATGTTTAGAGAAAGATAAAGCAAGAACCAAAAGGGAACTTGTCAAATGTAAAAAAATATTTGCTTGCAAATATAAAGAATGTAACAAACGCTTCCTGTGTTCCAAAGCTCTTGCTAAGCACTGTACTGACTCTCATAATCTAAACCATATTAAAGAGCCTAAAGTGCTTTCTGATGCTGAATCTGCAGCAAGGTTTTCCTGTAACCAGCCTCAGTGCCCTGCTGTGTTTTATACATTCAGCAAGTTGAAGCACCACTTGATG
Organism: Murina feae; assembly: GCA_004026665.1. Taxonomy (NCBI): domain Eukaryota; kingdom Metazoa; phylum Chordata; class Mammalia; order Chiroptera; family Vespertilionidae; genus Murina; species Murina feae. The sequence continues at coordinate 22,654 of PVJC01003107.1, forward strand.
GAACAGCATAATACTGAAGGAGAAATACATTCAGATTATGAAATTCATTGTGATCTTAATGGCTGTGGCCAGATTTTCACCCATCACAGTAATTATTCTCAACATGTCTATTACCAACATAGGGACTATTATGACGATCTGTTTAGAAGCCAGAAAGTGGCAAATGAAAGGCTACTAAAGAGTGAAAAGCTGTGTCAAACAGCTCTCACTCAGGGGCTTGAACATCAGACTACCAGGAGGTCATTTAATGTTAAGGCTAAAAAATGTAGCTTAATCAAAGATAAGAAAACTCCGATTACTTTCAAAACAAGAGCTGAAGCCCTCCACATGTGTGTGGAGCATTCTGAGCACACACAGTACCCCTGCATGGTTCAAGGATGCTTCTCTGTGGTGAAGTTGGAGAGTAGCATAGTGAGGCATTACAAACGTACTCATCAGATGAGTAGTGCCTATTTAGAACAACAGATGGGAAATCTTGTCATTTGTGTTAAGTACGGTACCAAAATTAAGGAGGAACCCCCTTCTGAAATAGAACCCTATATTAAAAAAGAAGAAGTTGGGAGCTGTGAATCAGAGCACACAAAGCACAGCCACTATCCAGGTGACCATAGCATACCTGTCCAGAGCACTGATTCCCTTAATCCAGGTGAAAGGGATGAAGGTCAGAAAGGATGTCCAGAAAACAACCAAGTATTTGAGGCAGATACCCTGCTTTACAGAGGAACTTTGAAATGCAGCCATAGTTCAGAAACCACTTCTTTGGAACAATGTAATATAGTTCAGCCTCTCCCATGTAAAATAGAAAATTCCATACCTGATCCTGATGGAACTGAAAATGGGACTTATTTCACGAATTTCCAGCTGCCTTTACCAAGGATCAAAGACTCAGAAAGTGGGCAGCAAAGTTTAGGGCAAGAAGACACTGTAAAAATTTCAACCCATGTCCCAAAAGAGAATTTTAGGAAGCACCCACATCCCAGATCATTTGATTTGAAGACTTATAAACCTATGGGATTTGAATCTTCATTTCTGAAGTTTATTCAGGAAAGTGAAGAGAAAGATGATGATTTTGATGATTGGGAGCCTTCAGAGCACTTAACATTAAGTAGTTCTTCACAATCCAGTAATGACTTGGCAGGGACTGTTACAGTAAATAATATGGTGAATGACAACAACCCTGAAGCTGACATACCTCATTCTTCCAGTGACTCTGCAATTCATGAGAACCTGACTGCAATCCCACCTTTAATAGTAGCTGAGACAACAGTTCCTTCCTTGGAAAACCTGAGGGTTGTACTGGACAAAGCATTAACGGACTGTGGAGAGCTTGCCTTAAAACAGCTTCATTATCTTCGGCCAGTGGTTGTCCTTGAAAGATCTAAGTTTTCCACACCAATTTTAGACTTGTTTCCAACAAAAAAGACAGATGAGCTTTGTGTAGGAAGTTCCTAAATAGCAATTATGTTTTCAAAACAGACTGGCTCCAACACTGCAACATGGGACAATTGCCAACTCGAACAAAGGCTGAGAACCAGCCATACCATTGTTTAAGGTAGATTAGGCTGTGTATTTACATGAATGTATAATATCTATGTCAGCACTATCAGCTGAGTCCATTAGCTCTCCAGTTGGTTTATTGATTGGGTTTTTTGTTTGTTTGTTTGTTTGTTTATTAAAAATAAGAAATGGAACTGTACTCTTGTTTGGTGCTAATTAATACATCAAAAAATATATTTGGGGCTTCCTTTTTCAAATTAAGTATGCATGATTGTATATGGCAAAAATACTAAGATCCCAGGGTGGGAGGGCTAGGGATATAGAGTTCTTACTTGACTTGAATGTGCACCTGAGGGTGCTTTGTGTAATATATTGTACACTACAGCATCTTATATTTTTTGAGTTGAGTTTCAATAAATGACAATTTTTCACCCATTTCTTGTTTACTCCTAAAGAGTTTTCATCCCACACATAAGCTGGAAATGCACTTGTATTTTCTGGAGTGTGCATTTCTATTTTTAACGAGTCTATTCAGATCAAGCTTTTTTAAAAGTGACTATTGTCTTAAAATTTTTTGTGGAAAGAAGATTTTTACATTGAGTAATTAGCTTTGGGAATTAAAATAGCTCCCACAAAAGGATGTCTGGGTGTAAAGGAGAGGGTATGCCAAGGAGACCATCAAGGGCACAGCAAATTCAGAGGTAAGAAGTCACGTGTCCAGTGAACTACAAATAATTTGACATGTTGGCAGTAAGAGGGGAGCAGGGAGCACCCAGGTGAATGAGATTACTGTAGAAATAGGTGGGCAGGAACCAAACCATGAACACTAATGATTTTGCCTTTGAAGGACTTGATACAAAATAAAAATTTATAGATCACTTTAAATGAGTATGATTTGAGGGATGAAATGGAAAACTTGGTGAGAGTATTTTTGACATTTGCAGAAGGAAAAGTAAATGAAATTGAGAAATTTTAAGAGTACTGTTGGGCCCAGGCTGATGTGCTCAGTGGTTAGAGTGCCCACACACCATAGGGTCGAGGGTTCAATTCCCAGTCAAGGGTATGTGGGAGGCCCCAGTTGGGGTGCATGTGGGAGGCAACCAATCAGTGTGTCTCACATTGATATTTCCCTCTCCTTCCGTCCCTCTCTTCCTTTTACTCTCTAAAAATCAATGGAAAAAATATCGTTGTGTGAGGATTAACAAAACAAAAAGTGTTGGTTCTTTGAGGATGAGGAAAACATTTTGAGGAATATGTGAAGTGATGCAACCAATTGAGGTGGGAATAAAAAAGGAAGGAATGGGTTTCTGGGAAGAAGGTGGAAAACCAAGATGAGTTTGGTCTTCGGATGTGTTGAGTTTCAGTGTATTGTGGGACATCTGTAATGACAAGGAAAGTGATGTGTTATTATAAATGGAATAGCTTTATTCTCTGTTCCTCATGAAATTTCCATCCACTTTTATTAGCTAGCAATGAAATGACTCAAACATTCCTAACATCCCTTTATTATGCTGTGGTTAGAATTTCTCTGACCTTTAAACCTTCTTGCCTTGTTTTGTCAGCTCTTTAGGAATTTCATTCTGCCACCTTCTCATCCTATGTCTAAAGCACCCTGGGTACCCATGTTGTGCTTGGCTCGGATCACAGTGAGTAGCAGAATTACAAAAAATTTGTTGAAAGAAAAAGTGGCAGGAACTGGAACATCTTAGAGGCTGAGGCCACTGCTGACTCCTTGAGATCGTGAGCTAATCGCTTCAGTGGGCTTCAGTTTCCTCACTTACAAAGTAAGGAGCTATAGATGATTGTGGAGAGCGGTTACAGTGTTTGGACAGGTTCAAACCTCAGACTACTACTGAGAGGGCACAGACCTCTTGTGGCCACGTGCAAGTCCCAGCTTGGAGGCCAGAGCCTTCCCAGCACAATTATAGCCAACAGTTCTAGTTGTAAGCTTGAACCTATGGTCCAAACACGTGGCCCCATGTGTCTGAGTAATATGGGCTTGATAGAGTTCAGGAGCATGTAGTTGAGTAGGATCGAAACCTTGACCATGCCCTTACTTTGCCTCGTGGAATCTGGCTATAAATAAAGACGGCTTGTAGTCCGTAGCGCTGTCCCCTCGCTCTCCATCAGAGAGGACAGCGTCCCACCCAGATCCAGCTTTTATCCGCTCGTCTGTCCTCAATCCTTCACTGCCCGCTCTCAGGGTCACCTAACCTTGCGGAGCTGACCTGGCACATAAGGCACCCAATGTGGGGCTGAGTATGCCATGGCCGTGCTGGCTCGCCACAGATGATCTTGAAAGGCCCTTTTCTGTGATCTGAGCATGAGAAACAACTGGTGGCCATATTTTTTAAATTCCTCAAACTAGAGATTTTTTAACCAGGAACAAGAGAAAACTGCTAATTTGCTTAAGATTAAACTATATTTATTCAGCCACGCCTAATTCCCACTCACTGGAAGGACCAAGTGAGTCCCCTTGCAATGGAACCAAACCCTACTTTTCAGAATCCAATTAAAAATTTGCTTCAAGTACTTAAGATCAAATGGTTGATCCTAGCATTTTCTATTCTAGTTGGAGCAGCATGTGTGACTATATAAGAATACAGAAAGCCAAAGGGTTGTATTTGTAGCTTTTAGGTACCATTATTTTTCTTGATGTCTCTGGGACTTACTCCAGACTTGGAAATATTGACTTTGTTTTCAAAGCTTTTTTCAGTATAAAAATGCCTCCCAAAATGATGGGTAGAAATAGAGGGTGCCAGGTACTTTCATTCTCTTTATCCAGACTTACCTTGCTTCAGTGTCTCCCCATGTTCATGAGCACCTGTATGATGTAAAAGAGAGGGTGGAAAACAATGGGAAGAAAGTTTTTGATTAGCTTTCCTAGGGATTCCATCCCCAATGTATCCTTTCTCAGTCCCAGATTGCCTACTTCAGAGTTGCACTGCCAAAGACATAGTCTTGGAGGACAGAGTTAGTCATTAACCAAATAAATATGTAAGTACACACATATTTAAATACAGTTTCAGATGCTTTGGATATAAAAATACCAAAGTAAATTTATCAAGGCGTCTGCGGTTGTGGAGCTTTAATGTGAAGGGTGGGGTAGCTTAAACACTTAAAGTGTGGCAATAGGCCAGCAGCATGGGCATCACCTAGAAGCCTGTTAGAAATGTAGAATGTCCAGGATTTCTGGGTCAAATCTGCGTTTTAACAAGGTCTTCAGATTATTCGTAGGCACAGAAAAGTCCTATGAGCAATGGGCTAGAGTACAAAGTGGGATGTTCTATGAGAATTCAGGATAATTAACACTTCTTTTTAGCACTTTACATAAAATTACCTTGTTGAATGTTAGAAAGAGGTGGAACCTAGTTTCCAGTCTCTTCTGACTGTATGAATATATCAGAGAGAGGTACTTGCATGCAGGAAGATGTAAAGTTGCAGGTGGTAAAGTACCCAAAATACCACAGTTCTTAGTGTATTGTTTGGGAAAGTGAAAAGTGCGAAATAAAGTTTGAAGTGTAGGTAAGAGCCAGGTTCTGCAACTCCAACTCCAGCCATATGCCCGGTATTGACATTTCCTCATGTGAGGGAAGAGATGGAAAACTGGTGCGTATTATTTCTGTAACATGTAACCTGTGAAAAGGTCAACTTAAAGAATCTAAAAGTCAGAAAAATTGCCCAGTCTCCTCTCCTTCCCACCTCCCACCCCAGAGTAGACTGATGCCTTCTGGCTTTGTACTACAGATTTGGGGCAACGCTCCTCTTACATAAAGCTGAGTCTAGAAAGAGTATCTACAGCCCTAATTGGTTTGGCTCAGTGGATAAAGCGTCGGCCTGCGGACTGAAGGGTCCCAAGTTCAATTCCGGACAAAGGCTTGTACGTTGGTTGTGGACACATCTGAAGTAGAGGGTGTGCAGGAGGCAACCGATTGATCATTGATGTTTCTAACTCTTGCTCTCTGTAAAAAATCAGTAATATATATATATATATATATATATATATATATATATATATATATATATATATATATTTTTTTTAAGTATCTGCAGGAATAGATTGTGACAGACTGCATTTGGAGGGCTGAACCACTTTGAAGAAGGTAACCAGGATAGTCACATTTAATCTGTCAACCTGTATTTGGTACTTTTAGCTTGGAAAAGAGAAGACAGGAGGCAGGAAAACGATAGCCAAATATTTAAAAGCACATACCATCACTAGCTCCTGGGGATAAGAGTGTTGAACATAACCCAGTGAATTTCCTGCATCACGGAGATTATAGTCTAGTAAGGAAGATAAACATGAAATGAAATACTAACAGTGGTTAAGTAAAAGTGCTGCAATAGAAGCTTTGCCTGTGATGGGAATCAAAAAGACGACGCTTCTTTGAGGAAAAGCTTCTTAGAGGATCTGGTGTTTAAACAGAAATTCAAAGAAATAGGAGTTAACCAGAGAGGATAATCCAATTATGTGCAAGGTTTTGTGGTACAACAGCTTGGTATGGTAGTGACATTTGCAAGTCTAGTTGAAAGAAAAAGTGGGAAAGGGAAAGGAGAGGATTGGATAGGTAAGCAGAAACCAGGTATTTTAGTGCCTTATAACCGATGTTCTAGATTTCGGATTTTGTTTGAAAGTCAACCTATTGAAGGCTCAAAAGTAAACCTTGCATATGTCATAAGTTGCCATGTGTAAGTAAATTAAAAAAAAAAGTCCTAATAGAGCATAGGCATGATGTTGAAGACTACTGAATGGACACATCCGTGTGATGGCTGGCTGGCTAGGTGAGTGGAGCACACTACAGGTGGGCTGAGATGTCTTCCATAGTGATAAATTCTTGGTCACTGGAGGTGTGCAGGTATCCAAGTGGGAAATCAAACAAATGGGTTTTGTGGCCTAGATTCTCTTTAAGACATCATATATTATTGAGATTTACAATACCTTGTGTTTGATCATAAATATCATTACAAATAATAGTTGCCCTTATCTATATGTATAGCATGGTACTTTTACACAAATTATCAAATTTTCATTACAGCTCCACAAGGTAGGAATAACTCCCACTTTACAAATGAGGAATTGAGTCCCAGATTAATAAATTTCCCAAGGTAACAAGGTTAGTGAATAGTTGAACCCAGATCCATTATACTCTCAAAGACCTCATAACAGCTACTAGTATAAACAGTTTCTATACAAGCTAGTACACAAATATGGTAATTAATAGGCATTTGATGAATGAACAATTAAGTCTGGAATAGATATCTGGAATTCTAGGGGGACTTTGCATTCACTTAAAAATATTTTAGTATGTGCTATGTGCCAAGCACTAGGAATATACTAGTCAATAAGATGGACATGTCCCTGTCCTTGAATTTACAATAGATGAGAAAAACGTGTGTTACACCAAAAATTACACAAATCACTATAGTTGTGTTAAGTGCTTTGGAAATAAAGTATTAGATGCATTGTAACAGGGATCTAATTGAGTGTGGGGAATCTTACATTATTCAGCTGTCACATCCCTCTCTTTCTCCAAAAAGTTTCTGGTTATCATTCTCTAATGGTTTCTTACCTATGTTTTTAACCTGCTATAGTCAACTCCCAAGCCTTTTCTGAGTAACTTTAGCCCTTACTAAAAAGGATTCTGGCTGCCGTCAATTGCTAGCAGATTATGGGTTTAACATCCATAGCAGTCTCTCCTAAATTATTTCTCCCCAACACAAGTACTATATTTCCAACAACATTGTAGACTCTATTTTCTGGATGTGTCTCTGACACCTCAAGCAACTTACCATACCTCCTCTTCCTGTAAGAACAAGACAGTTATTCCTTCCCCACCCAGCTTCCCTACTCCTGTGTTTCAGTCAACCACAATGAGCAACAACTTGGAGTAGCACCAGACAGTATTTTCTAAAAATCATTCGTCATAACTGATCCTTTCTTTCCCCACTTGGTGCAAACTCTTTTCTGTTCTTGCAGTGTGTCAACCCTTTTTCCATATAAGCTTTTGGGGAACAGATCATACATTTTATATTTTCATATCACCTTGCTGAGAAGATAGGTACTAATCAGTAAATAACTGATTTGATAACACGCCAGGTAGTTTATAGTGCAACATGCTATTTACAAAAGTGTTTAGAAAAGGACACATTTTCCCCCTAATACAAATTGTTGAGATGCAATGCCCTTCTGTAAAAGGACAAGCAAAATGAGGCTCAAATGTGAAAAGTCTTCCTAAAGATCACAATTTCTTCAACAATTAGAACACATGAAAAAAGGGAATCTACAAAATGATCCAGTTATGATCTCTCTTCACATTTACCAGGTAACTATTCACTCTTTACTAAAGCCCTCTCTAAATCCTGTCTTCTCAGATCTCCACGTAGCCTCAATTGTCTCATTTTTAACGTGAAAATATTGTTGTGCATTCAATGGATTGTTGGAAATTATCTATATACTGTCCAAGAAGGTAACCACTAGCCACACATGGTTACTTAAATTTAATTAAAATTAAATATAAAATACAGTTCCTCTGCCACAGTATACACATTTCAAGTGACTAGTACCTACCATATTGGACAGCATATATTTCCATCTTTGTAAAGTTCTATTGGACAGTGCTGTGCTAGAGCTAGGACATGTCAAGATCAAAGAAAACAATATGACCGAACTGAAAATGCAGGCCAGTCAGTACCTGGTTGGTTTTAAGTGAGAAGGTTCACTGGGAGAGTGGGAAGCAAGCTGATTTTTGGAATGGTGACATCATAAAGCACAGCTCACAGGGGTTCTAGAACACATGGGCTCCCAGACCACTTTACTTAACTCATATATAGGGTCCTGAAGCCTCTGAACATGTAGCTCCTGGAGCTGCTGTCTTACTAAAATGTCAACATTTTCACCTTCATCTTCTATCTGGGACATCATAGATTATGCCTCTATAAGCTCAATATGGAATTGGCTCCAAGCAACTTTTCTGGGACAGACTAGTGTGACTCAGCAAACAAATTTGGGGCTACTAGATAATCTTGCTCCAGCTCTGCAAGTTGCCCTCGGGATTTTCTTTCTTATTTTATTGGCAGTAGGACTATATGCCTTATGGAAACGAAGTATTCAGTCAATTCAGGTTATACTCTTTTGTTACAGAGAAATTTAAATAGTTATACATTGAAAGTTGATTAATTATCTCTCCATATTGCTACCATTCTGTTTTAAGATCATGCAGATGAGCAAGGGTGAACTCATCTCTGAAGGTTTTTTAGTTGGTTGAAACTAAATTACCCTTAAAAACTTCCCCTGATTAGGTTTTGAGCATAAAAATGCTTTCTCATAATTGTTTTTGGCTTGTCTTAAAGTAGATTAAACAAGTTCACAACCTGAAAAGGAAGCCTTACTCCCAAATTTATTTATTTATAAATGTTTTTATTGATTTCAGAGAGGAAGGGAGGAGAGATAGAAACACCAATGATGAGAGAGAATCACTGATCAGTTGCCCCCTGCATGACCCCCACTGGGGACTGAGCCCACAGCCCAGTCATGTGCACTGACCTAGAATCAAACTGTTATCACCTGGTTCATGCTCAAACACTGAGAAACACCGGCCAGGCACCCCCAAATTTATTTGATCACTGATTCATCTTCGAGTGTCTATTATGTGCCAGACGTCATTCGGGATTACCTTTTCTAGAATAGGCACCACGAGTATGAATGGGATCTTGGGTTCTTACTGTGCCATTGCTTTATAACTGATGAGGCATGAATAGTCAGTCGTTGAGTCATCATGGTGTTTTCATTATTTCCTTGTTTTAACAAGATAGGGTTCCATAAGTATACAGTGGCTCTTTTTGGTAAGAGGAGTATAATTGGCTGGGATTATGAGAAACATTTAGGATTTTACATATTTCTGTGTAATGACCAAAAATAATACGTGTATTTACAATATAGTCAAAATGCTTTGAGAGTCCCAACAATTTCATGATATGAAGTTATTTTCATATAGAAAACAAAAGTGAGGTGAACTGAGGTTCAGTGGAATTGAAAGGAGATAAGAGTTTTAAAAGACTGTCTTAAAGAGCGACTGATTTCCGTGGCAAATGCTACAAGAAATTATTACCAGATCGTTCTATAGCATGTTGCTACTGTTGAGGAACCATGGTCCTATGCATTCTCTTAATCTTTCAAACCCTGCATGGTAGGCAGGGCAGGGATAAGCATCTCAATTTTGTAGGTGAGGAAACTTGGTTATCACCTACCCAAGGTGACAGAGACCGGAAAAGCTGAGATTTGAACCCAACTTTTAGGATTCAAATTCAATTCTTTTCCAAAATCTCATTTAACACAAGTTGACTTAAATCCCCAGTATGGGTATGTGTGTATACATATTCACATACACACATTATAATCAGATAATACAAGGCAAAAAAACAAACTATCTGTAGTTCTGGGTTCTGCTCTTGTATGGTTAATGCTTAGCTCAATCAGAAAGACGAATTTACAGCCCTCCACAAACCTCAGGCAAGAAAAAGCGGTAGTTTAACAGAATGGTAAATAGCATGGGCGCTGAAGTCGACTGCTGGGGCTTAAATCTTGGTTCCACCACTTGCTGTGTGAACAAGAGCAATCACTTAGCCTCTAAGTCCATTTCCTTTACTGTAAGACGGGTTTGCCAACTGTGCCTTCCTCAGGGTTGTTGTGAGGATTGAAAGAGTTACTACTGTACGTGTAAAGCTTAGCACATAAATACCCAATAAGCAAGTAGCGCTGGTATTATAAGGAAAAAAGATTAGTGTTTTTTTCTTATTCTGGCAGCAATCTGTCTTGGTACATTAAAATTTTTTTGCCATGACCAGGAAATCCAGTTTAGACCACTGTGTCCTGAATATACATGTAAATCAGAATTCCTGGATTCCAGTATTGGCTCTACCATTTCCAAGTGTATGACCTCGGACAATGACAGGGTCCAAAATGGAAGGTAACAAAATGGCTATTCAGTTGTGTGTTTTTTTTGTGGTGTTGTTGTTTTTTTTTGTTTGTTTTTTTTACACAATTAGGTCATGCACAGGCAAGGAAACTCCTAGCAAAGAGCCCTGCATGTGGCAAACTTTCAGCAAAGGGTATCTATTATTATAATCTTTATTAAGTAAATGCAAATAATAATCCCTGACCTGCCTACTACTCCATTTTGCGGTGAAAATCAAAAGATGAAATAGGGACAAATATGTTTTGTTAAAGAAGCCTTGGAAAAGGAATGAGGGATTATTGTTACCATTCAGTTATTGTTTTATTCTGCATCTATAGTAAACTGGCATTTCACGTGAATAAACAAGTAACATTCAACTTCTGTTGTTTTATTTTAGAGTCTGTTGTTGTTTGTAATCACGCTCTACAAACTGTACAAGAAGGGCTCAGATTTTTTGCAGGTTTTGCTGGTCAACCCAGAAGGGATTAGTCACGAAATTCAAGACAAAAATATTCTCCTCTCCTTGGGTCTGCAAGAGAAAATTTTGAAACAACTTCAGATGGTGGAAACCAAAGTGAAGAACCTGGAGGGGATGATCATTTCTCAAAAACCTGCCACGAAGAGGGATTGCTCCTCTGAGCCCTACTGCAGCTGCTCTGACTGCCAGAGTCCCTTGCCCACATCAGGGTTTACTTCCACATCTGAAATCTGATGGACTCCAATCTTTTCCAGAAAAGCACCATTTCCCTTATGTGTGCAGTGGTGTACCAATAAAGGTAGAGAACTATTGAAATTACCCTGCAAGGCCTGGCTCTCTATTTGGTAGAGCCCAACTTTTACTTGTGTGTTGGGGTAATACTGGGTAGGGTGGTGGTTTAAAATGTCTCTGGGATTGTGGTGCCCACTGAGCAGGTTGGAGACCCGAAATCTAGGGAGTGGGAAAAGAAGGGAGAGCGGTCATGGATATGGCCTTCAGCTCCATACCAAATGGCACAGCAAGAATGTGCCATTGAAGGGTGATGCTGTGACTGTCCTGTAGAGGCAGGCTGGCCCTTGTGCTGGTCTTGGATATAAATGAACTATTTGGCCCAAGAGTCTTCCTGCATTAATTACTCAGAAGTGGGCAAGGGTGGGGGTGGACATAAAGGAGACTGTTTAACGTTATCCACCTTTTGCTGATACTTTCTCTGTGCTGAGCAGTGTGATAATTCCGAGTGTTTCAGGAGCACTCGGATTGGCTGGCTGGACAGGTAATTTCAGAACAAGGAATAGTAACAGTGGGATTATAACGTCTGGACTTTAGAGGAACTCTCATGTGAATGTGATTTGGCAACCCCTTGGCACACTCAATTGGTTAGAGCATCATCCCAATGTGCCAAGGTTGCAGGTTTGGTCCCAGTCAGGGCATATACAAGGATCCATACTATGATACAATTTTCGTAAGTATGGGGAGATGGTAGCTAATCTTTATTGGGCAAGCCAGGCACATTGCTAATATATTTACATGATTTTTCTTATTTGGTCTGAGGAAGCAAATACTATTATTCACATTTTACTGATTGGAAACTGATGGACAGAGAGATTGAGCAACTTGCTAACATATGGTGCAGCTATGACTGGCACTCAAGCAACCTGACTAAATGTGCACTCTTAACCACAAAGTTTAGAGATTCTGTGAGACTTTGGGCCAATTGCAGCAGGCTGGCTAGACCCAGTCTTAGACAGATGAAGACAAGACTGAAGAGGGCATAGCAAGGGAGAGAGAATTTGGAAAAAAGTGTTTATCCTCTCAATTTTAAGTTAATATCTAAAAGTTTTCATCATTCATTTAAATAGTTGCAATGGAGCCCTAGCCGGTTTGGCTTAGTGGATAGAGCGTAGTCCTGCGGACTGAAGGGTCCCAGGTTCAATTACAGTCAAGGGCACGTATCTCATGCAGGAGGCAACCAATCAATGTGTTTCTCTCTCATCGATATTCTCTCTGTCCTTCCTCTCTCTTCTACTATTTCTAAAAATCAGTGGAAAATATCCTCAATTAAAAAAGTAGTTGCAATGCATGTAAATTCTGGCAAATTATAAATAATGACAATTTAAGATAAAATTGTAAAATTACTTTTTATAATGTATCCAACAGAATCCACATAACAACTGAATAACCACTATCATCCATTTAAAATTACACAAATAAGCTCTTTAACATTTGTCAATTCTACATTTTCTTTTATCATTTCTAATTTACATTTGTATTCCATGTCCCCATTAAATGTTATCCAAATGTAACTTTTTGTTAGTAAAACCTTCAGTTGATCTTTGTTTGAGATAAAAATATGTACCTATTAGGAATTTTTTAAATGTTCCTGTAATTGTATGGGTCTATGTATTAGTAAGAATTACTTGAATTGACTAATCATTATAATTATCATTATAATTAATGATTAAAAATATGTGCAAAATTATATGATTACACATTTAATAATACATAAATATAAAATGTAAAACACTACTGGAAATGTATTTCTCAGTGTGATTGATGGGGCTTCCCCACCAATTAATTCATGTGTCTGAATGACTATTACTAATTAATTTTTTTGTTTTTGTAAGTATAGTGCTGAGAAGTATTACTCCACAAATAGGAATGCTAGTTTTCTAATAGGAATGTCAATCAATTCTTTGATTTCCTTCTCAGTTATATACCACAAATCAAATAATGTCCCTTCATTAACTGACAGTTCAATTAGGCCCACCACTAATTTTGGTGAAAGTAAGGAACTGAAAACAATTTGACTTGCAAAATAATTTGTTATCCTGTCATTAGAGTCCATCACTTTCTCAAGTGACATTTAATTATATAATTTCTCTCATTTAGAAGCATTTCGGGAAAGTTGGGAAATTCAAAATAGTGTTAATTTCCACACATCTTTAGCATTACAATTTCACTGTAATTTAAATATATTTTAATTGCAGCTGCAGATTTAGCTCAATTCATTGTAAATAATAATTATGCACAGTAGCAACGCCACTGTCAACCCAAGTAACCAAGTCAGATTTATCTTCGGTCAGGAAATATTTCATTTTTCAAGTCAAACAAATGTGTTAACAGGCGTCCCCGTGACCACCTTTCCCTCCTGAATTCCCAGGCAGACATGGCACTGTGCTTTTCCGCTTTGCTCCAGAGCACGCTCTCGTAGGCACACTGCCGCCTGGGACTCGCCTGAGGTGGAAAGGCGAGACTGTGAATGAAAGTCTCATCGCTACCGCCCATTCCCTAACACGCCTGGATTCGGAATACCCCGACACCGGCCCAAACTCGGCACTGACAACGCCTTGTCTCTCCGTTAGCGATCCCTTCAGTTTCAAGGTCTCGCGGGATGAACATACCGCAATCCGAATAGCATTAGTTAGAGGAAGGGCCTCTAGGGCCTGAGATGGCTGCTCCTCCCTCGTTCTTCCCCGCTACTCCGGGGCGGGAGAGGCGGTTCGCTCTGCCTCAGTGCCCGCTCGGTGGGCTTGTCCTGGCGGGGAAACACGGCTCAGGGCGCAGCCCAGCGGGGCAAGCCCCGAAGCGGAGAGATGCAGCTGCGGATCTGGAAGGTAGAAAGCGGTGCCAGAGGGAAGCCGGAAGCCTCGGCCGGCCCTTGGCCAGGAGCTGAAGGGGACAAGATGTTGGTGTGCCGTGCAGCACGACCAGGTCGCGGGCCGAAGCTAGGGATGGCGGAGTCCGGAACGCTGCGTCAGGGTTTCAGTTCTTGAGTCGGAAGTGAGAGAGGCGGGAACGGTCCTCTTCCGGCAGAAAGAGGCGTGGGCGCGGGGAAGAGTATCTGTGTGACACTGCCGGCTGCGCGCAGGGCGTGGCATGGGGGTGGCTGTCTGGGCGGGGGCGCTCGGAAGGGACGGAAATAGCTGTAACACCGACGGGGCGCTCGGAGGGGACTGTGTCGGTGTGGCACTGTTGCACGCTTCAGGAGCGGGCGGAACCAGGTGGCCATGGGGATGTGGGCGTCGCTAGACCCGATGTGGGAGATGCCGGCCGAGAAGCGCATCTTTGGGGCCGTGCTGCTCTTCTCTTGGACCGTGTACCTCTGGGAGACCTTCCTGGCGCAGCGGCAGGTGAGCCTGACTGAGCGCAACCAAGCCCGACGCCCGGGCAGCGCTAGGCCAGCCACGGTCTCGACCCCAAGTCCCTACAACGAATGCTGCGGCCCCGGCGCCCAGCCTCGACCCTCTTGATCCCCTACCGAGCCTCCTACTTCGGCCCGGTGGCGGGATTGGCCTTGAGAGGACCCGGTGCCTTGGGGGCGTTTTCCGCAGCGTGATCGAGGGGCTCAGGCGGGTCCGGGCCTTGGTGGAAGGGAAAGCGGCCTGATGCCTGCCCCACGGCTTCCTGAAGATCCCCGGGCTGATCTTGGTTACCTTTGGCAGCGACCCATAAGCCTTCAAAAGGAAGAACATTTTAGATCCTAACATCTTAGAATCACGACTTCCTCGTGACGTTTGCACAATCATGCTCAACCAGAGAATCAGGAAACCATTTTCTGAAAATAAATCCTTCCGAGGACCCGAACTCTTTTTCCTTTAAAAAAAAGTTGTTTTTTCCCGAAGAACAACCTTTCTTTCTTGTTTTTGTCAAAAGCGTCTTTACTGTTTTTGTTTAAGCAATTAAAACAGTAAAGTAGAAATGAAAGTTACTTAGCAATTCCCGGGCTATGATCATAACAGCTTGATGGATTAGAGATCTGAACTTTTAAATGGGATAGATTTTTAAGTTTAATTGACTGCTTTATTGCCATCTCTCACTGCTGGTTTGCTTTACCTACATTTTTCTGTGTTGTTGCTGAATTGTGTCAGCCAGGATGGCTAAAAACCTTTTTTTCTTGAGCATTACAGTCTATTTCCTCTGCAAATCTCTCATTTTACATTCTGCATGAATCTTTAAATTGGAAAATTTAATTTTTCTATATCTGTCAGTGTTTGGGTTATATCTTGATATCTTCTTTTAATGCAGAATATTCAAAAAGGCATTAATATGAATAGCATTAGTTTATCTAACCTAATAGCTCTTTGGATAGCTTCATTAGTTCAGTCTTGTCTGCCTAGAGAAGCGCTTTGCATAAAGGAATATCCAAATTGGGGATGGGTTTGGAACATTTCTCTGTCATTAATAATACATTAATAATAAGCCTGTTTCAGTAACTACTTTTCTATAGTGTCTTCTTTCCTCAATTATGCTTTCATGTAGTGCCTTTTAATGAGAGTTTGGTAAAATGCATAACAATAAATAGAGAAGCCATTTGTCATAAAACCACTGTAGAAGATACTGGCCATTATATTGTTTGGTATCTGTTCCTTGTATTATGTCCCATGGGCTTAAAGTATCTTTTAGCATTTGGTTTAATGAGAAAATTTGTCTTTCTTGAAGACCTAATATGTTTGTTATTCCTCAAATTTCCCTTAATTTGGCTGCTTGGACCAAATTTAATTACTAGCCACCATATCTGTTAGTACTCAATGGTTAGCATATTTGGTTCCTTGTCCTTTTCATGAATTTGTTTTCTGGATTATAGGATATATGTTATACCTGAAATGAATGGTATCATTTGTGGCGTTACATATGCAAGCTGAAGTATGATAACAACCCTGATTTTAATCTTACATAGTCAGCTAACCTCAGATTCTCTTGTTCTTTTACTTTTCTGCATAAGTTGTTTTAGTAGACAATGTGCTTGATCAATACATTATTTGTGTATGTATAAAGCAAATTCAACAGGCTTACGTGACAAATTAACATAAATCATTCAATGTTTGATCATAAATGACTTGTAATAAATAATGAGTTGGTTTGACTGTTTCATTAAAGTGTTTTTCTTGTTTGTTTGTTTTTTTCAAAATATTTCAGAGACGGATATATAAAACAACAACTCATGTACCAGTGGAGTTAGGACAGATCATAGATTCAGAAACGTTTGAGAAATCTCGACTGTATCAGCTGGATAAAAGTACCTTCAGCTTCTGGTCAGGACTCTATTCAGAGATTGAAGGCACTGTGAGTAATTTACTTTTTGAAGAGACTATCAAATTGTTTAATACTTTTAAAAATATATATTTTAAATTGATTTCAGAGAAGGAGGGCGGGAGGGAGGGAAGGAGAGAGAGAGAGAGAGAGAGAGTGAAAGAAATATCAATGATGAGAGTGAATCATTGATTGACTGCCTCCTGGGATCGAGGCCACAACCTGGGCATGTATGTGCCCTAATCGGGAATCAAACCCAGTGACCTCCTGGTTCGTAGGTCGACGCTCAACCACTGAGCCATGCTGGCTGGGCTGTTTAATGCTTTGTAATGTTTGTTTTCCTTTTTATATTTTTGTAATATAAATACATCTACAAATCCCAGAATGTTTGTCTGATCTTTGTTTTTGATAGAATAGGTGTGAAGCAAAAGAGGCAGAAATGTAACTGTTATGATTTCACTTATATGTGTAATCTAATGAACAAAATAAACAAAATAGATACAGGCTCATAGATACTCATAGAGAACAAACTGACAGCTGTCAGAGGGGAAGGGGTTTGTGGTGCTGGGTAGTAGCTTGATTGTTAGCGTTGGTGGCAGGAGTGGTTCAGTTTGCTCTAGAAGATGATAGAGGTAGGGAGAGTACAAACAGAATGAGAGCTCTGTAATCCGCTGTGGCTCAGGCTAGAAGCAGTACTGATGGACGAAAGGTGGGAACAGTAATAGTCATAGTAGTTGTATGGGTAGTGATTTTTCACTTCGTATATTGTTTTATTTATTGTTTACAACAGTCTCTGTGATAGAAAGTATAGGCGTTATTCACTTTTTATGGCTGAGAAAGTGAAGGCTTGGAGAAATTAAATGGCTTGCCCATTCAATGGCTAGGTAACACTAGTAAATGGGAGAATGGGTTTCAAACTCTGCTCTTCTGAGTCTTTAAAATTACACTGAAGAAACCATTCTTGAAACTCCAGGGACTGCAACACGAATGTGCTATTTCTCCTTGGGGAATTAACAGCTACATTTGCCATGAGATAGGGAGCATTTTATGTTACTTTGAAATCCTGTTCTGTTTGAAAACAAGTTCATTAATTCCTGTTTTGTGTTGATTAAAATCAATAGGCTTATATGCTTTGGTCACAAAGAACAAGTACAAAGATTAGCTTAGACTTTTTTCTTGCCTTGGTATTTTTTACCTGAGGGAACACAAGCAGAGGCCTTGTGTGTTCACACATATGTGACAGCACCCAGAGAGAAAATGTCCAGCCTCTCTGAGACAGACTCCTCACATCTCATCAATGTCAGTAAAGAGCCCTCTCAAGAAATGAATGGCTGAGGAGGAGCGCTGGGCAGAGTAGAAAAGCTCAAAGTGTTGCTTCTTTAACTTCTGTGTGTTTCGGGGTGAGTAGTTTAGCCTCTTTAAGCCTCCTTTTCCTCCTCTTTAAGATAAGAAGTAGATGTTAAACCATGTCGCACGTGGTTTATGGCAAGGACTAAGTAAGATGCTGTAAATGAAGCACATAGTACAGTGCTTCACACAGCAGTTACTTAGTCGTTGGGTTTCTTTAGGCAAATTACTTTAACCTCTCTGAGTTTCGGTTGCCTTGTCTATAAATCAGAGATGGCTGTATTCTTGCCCTGCCTGCTTTTCAAGGCTTCAGTGAAATAATTATAAAAGCCCTGGACTTACTATTGCTGATATCAGTAGTTCTTTTTACAGGATATCCCAGGAGCATGCTCAGGGAGAGTATCAATATAGAGCAAGTGTACTGTTCACTGTACTTTGTTTTTCATTCCACAGAGTATACTAAACAAGGTTGCAACAGCAGTGCCCAAAGGCATTCATAGATGCATTCAAAGTTCATATTAAAGCTACCCTTGGTACTTACTTAAAAGCTGGACTTTTAATTATAAGTGTTTCAGCCCTTCACCAAAGTCATTATAAATCCTTAATTCTGTACTATTTATTAGTATTGAGAATAAGATAAAAGAAATGTCATCCCAAGTCGATTAGTTCAAGTGGAACATATACCATGCATTGATGCCAAAGCATGTCTTTTGGGAAAATAGGGTTTACACCTATGATTGAGTTAGTTATTGTAAAGTGAAAATAACTAGACATAGAGCTAAGGGAGCCTTTAAAAGCAATTTATTAAAACGGTGTTTTTCAGATTTGGGTGTACATCAGATTTATCTGGAAACTGCTGGGCCCCATTTCCAGTTTCTGATTCAGTAGTTCTGAGGTAGAGCCTGAGAATTTGCATTTTTAACATATTCCCAGGTGATGCTGCTGTCCAGAGATCATATTTAGATCCCTGGTATTAAACCAACCCAGTATACTTATAAAAATCTAAAAGATGGATGGCATCAACTGTGAGTGGGATTGTGGGGAAACAGGAACACTCAGGTAATGCTGGTGGGAGCAACATTTGGTATAAATACTTTAGAGAACAAGCTGATAATACTGAATAAAGTGAAAACTCACCAAGGATGACTCTAAAAAAATGTAGAGTGTAAAAGACAGGTTGTACCGTATGATGTCATTTATATACATTCTTTAAAAGCATGTATAAACCATGATATTATTTATGGATTCATAGATAAAAATGCCAAGTAGATTGGGAGGATACCCATAAACTATATTATAGTGCCTCAAACCCTCAAAGCACAAGGGACTGATGGGCTATGTGCTTCTAACCAAAAAGTGTGATTGATGATTGTATTCCTGAGACTCCACAGAAAGAAACGATAAATTGATGCCTCTTGACCAATTGAGTTTCACAAACTTGTATCTGTTGTGGGAAATCGTGTTTCTTCAGCATATATTCTCAGATTTCCAGAGCTTCCTCACTCAAATGTCCAAGTGATTTGGGATTTGGTGAATGTCTGTGTTCACTTTATCTGTCCAAGACAAAGGGCGTGCTGAGAAAGGGGCCTCCTATGAAATCCTGACTCCACCTCAGGAGTCACCTTCTCCTCACCTGGAGAAGGCACAGAGAGTCCATTCTGTCCCAATTTGATAAGTGGACAGGACTCTCCACTTATACCAGTACTAATACTTTGTCCTGGCCAAAGAGGTGATTTTTTTTTTTTTTTTAAGGAAAGGCAGTTATGGAGCCATAAAGCCCAATTCAATACATTTCTGTCACTCAGTAGCAGTGGGATTTTGGACAAGTTGCTTAGCCATTCTAAGCTTGTTTCCTGATTCAGAAAGCCTTTGTTACGGTCTTGGCAAAAGTTCTTTTCCTTTAAATAGCTTTATTGAGATACTAGAGGCCCGATGCACGGAATTTGTATAAGAGTAGACCTTCGCAGCCATGTCGGCTGCCTGGATCCCTCCCTTGCAGCCACGCTGGGAAAAACATCTGGAAGGACGTCCAGTCTAATTAGCATATTACACTTTTATTATTATAGATAATTCACATGTTACACAATTTACCCATATAAAATGTGCAGGCAGCTATCTTTTAACAGTCTAAATTTAGTGTCTCAATTGGTTTATATTCAGCTAAATGCGTATTTTATCCTAAAAAAGGCAGGTCCTTTTTTCTCTATATCATGATGGTTTCTAGTACTGCTCAAATGTGAGCAAGGTATGCTTTGTTTTATAGCTTATTCTTCTCTTTGGAGGAATCCCTTATCTCTGGAGACTTTCTGGACGATTCTGTGGCTATGCTGGCTTTGGACCGGAATATGAGGTATGTACATCCTTTTCTTAGCTTCCTTGGCTCTGAAATGATACCTGTCCTTTGTATGCACATTTTGTAGGTAAACCACTCATTTAGTCTCAGACACCAGGGAGCTGAGTAATGTAGTCTCTGGTTGGGCAGCTGTTTCTCAGGAACAACTCTGCAATGAATGGGAAAGCATGTGTTTTGTTGAACCCACACTAAGCAGGTACTCTGTGCCACGTAACTTAGCAGATACTTCAGACAAAGACAGGGTGTGTATATCTTACTGTCTCCATTGAGCTGCTTGGTTTGTCTGCCCACTCTTCCAGGAACTGCCCACCTGTAAGGATGCTGAGACACTGCTTCCTGACTTTTCCTTAGAAATTTTCAAGTCCATTTCCTCCTTCCTGATTCCTTTTCGAAATGATGGGTGTCTTCTACATATATAGGTACCTTGGGCTTTAATTCAGCTCATCTTATGTTCCTTTTCTAAAGCAGCCAAATTCTTTTAAGATCCCTTCTTTTTAAATATATTTTTATTGATTTCAGGAAGAAAGGGAGAGGGAGATAGAAACATCAGTGATGAGAGAGAATCACTGATTGGCTGCCTCTTGCAGGCCCCCCACTGGGGAATGAGCCCACAACCCTGGCATGTGCCCTGACCAGAATCCAGCCATGATCTCCCAGTTCATAGGTCAACGCTCAACCACTGAACCACACTGGCTGGGCTATTTTATTTTCAATATAAAGACACTTACCACTATTGCAGTAATCTTGTTTGTTTGTTTTCTTTTTATTGCCCTGACAAGAATTTTAAGTTTTAAGGAGACAGAGACCTTATATATACAGGTGTGGGCAAAAGTAGGTTTACAATTGTGAGTACATGAAAGTTTATTTTTATATTATTATTTATTAATTATTGTATTTATTTGTTTTACAATTGTAAACCTACTTTTGCCACCCCCTGTATTCTTCATTGCTATGTCACTAGTGCCTAGAAAATGCCAGTACAGAGTAGGTACTCCATAAATATTTGTTGAATGAATGAACACACTCTATATACATATTTTAATGTATTATTTTTGGATTTAACATCTTTTGGAGATCTCTTCCTGTTCTTATATATAGATCTTTGTTCTGTGTGTGTGGGTGTGTGAGTGTGTGTATTTTTTTAATTTTTAATCTTCACCGGAGGTTATACTTTTACTGACTTGAGAGAGAGAGAAAGAGAGAGAGAGAGAGAGAGAGAGAGATATTGATCGGTCACTTCCCACACTTGCCCCAAGTGGGGATTGAACCTCTAACCAATTGAGCCACCCCCCAGGGTGGTCTTTGTTCTCTTGAATGGCTGTGTGGTATTGGTTGTCCATTCTTTGCACAGTTCTGGTATACACAAATTTCAGTTACACAATTTAGTTAAATAATACCAGTACCTTAAAAACATGATTCAAATTTTAGTTGCCATAGTATATTATACAAGTAATCACATAAAGTACAAACTTCCTTGCTAGCTTTTTAGTCCACAGGTCACTTGCAAATAACAGATTCTCATTGTCATCAGTGACCAATCACCTCCCTTTTTTCAAAGTATGTCAGTGATTGGTCATTGCACTTCTCTTACCAATTATTCTAAGTATGCATGTGTTGCCTCCTGACATTTAAAAAAAATGGATATATATATCCACCTAACATTTTTTAAATGAATAATTGAAAGGAAATTAGCCAACAAAGATAAAGTATAGCAAAGAACTGAAAAATGGTAACACAGAAGTGAAGTTTAAATCTGACATACGGGGAGTTATAGAAGAAAAGCTGGCCCGGGGAATGCTGCCCCACTACCAACAGACAGATTTAGATCTGCAGCCAGAGGAATGTAGTGAAGGTGACCTTATTGGTATAAATGAAGAAAGTGGCTTTGACAAAAAGGATGATGTCCCAGAGTTAGTGTTACTGGCAAAAAACTGCCATGTTAAAAGGCTCAAATAGTAAAAGGTTAAAATGTTCAAAGCTAATGTAAACTTTGAGAAGAGTATAATAATTTACCAAGACAGAGAAAAAGTGCCATTTTCATACTGTAAGTTACACAACAAGAAGGGGAGCATTGTTCAAACTACTCTTAAGTTTTTTACAAAGAAATAAAACACTAATTCTTTTTTTAATATGTTTTTATTGATTTTTTTTTCTATTTTTATTTTTTAGAGAGAAGGATAAAGAGAGAGAAACATTGATCAGCTGCCCCCTGCAGTGGATCAAACCCGACTTGGAATCAAACTGGTGACCTTTTGGTTCATGGGTCGCCTCTCAACCACTGAGTCACTCTGGCCAGGCAAACACTAATCCTAATGTTTCTAATGGTTTCAGTTATAATATACTAGCCCGACCATTGTGCCTTAGTGGTTAAGCATTGACCTATGAATCAGGAGATCATGGTTCAATTCTGGATCTGGCCACATGCCTGAGTTGCCGGCTTGATCCCCAGTAGGGGACATGGAGGAAGCAGCCAATTAAGGATTCTCTCTCATCAATGTTTGTCTCTCTCTTTCCCTCTCCCTTCCTCTCTGAAATCAATAAAAATATATTTTAAATAAATAATAGTATACTAAATAAATATTAGTTTATTTTTTCATATCC
The DNA here is from genome assembly GCA_004026665.1 of Murina feae. Lineage (NCBI taxonomy): Eukaryota > Metazoa > Chordata > Mammalia > Chiroptera > Vespertilionidae > Murina > Murina feae. The sequence continues at coordinate 45,413 of PVJC01003107.1, forward strand.
TTACATATTTAGAACTGACAATATGAGATAGCCAAAAATTATAAAGCTCAAAACAATCACCATTTTTTATATTGATTATTAAGATTTGTTGATAAACTAGAGAGAATGGGGGATGTTTCAGAAGATTAGAGACGAGCAAATGTCTTTGTTTACAAATCTTTTTTTAAAATTCTTTATTGTTGAAAGTTTTACATAAGTCTGCTTTTTCCCCCATTGACCTCTTCCCGCCTGCTCCTGCCCCCAGCACATATCCCCACCCCCCTATTGTCTGTGTCCATTGGTCATGCTCATATGCATGGATACAAGTCCTTTGGTTGATCTCATACTTCACATCTCACCCTCCCCTGCCTTCCCTCTAAGGTTTGATGGTCTGTTCGATGCTTCTGTGTCTCATTTTTGTTCATCAGTTTATGTTGTTCCTTATATTCTACAAATGAGTGAGATCATGTGATATTTATCTTTCTCCGACTGGCTTATTTCGCTTAGCATAATGCTCTCCAGGTCCATCCATGCTGTTGCAAATGGTAAGAGTTTTTTCTCTTTTACAGCAGCGTAATATTCCATTGTGTAGATGTACCACAGTTTTCTAATCCACTCATCTGCTGATGGGCACTTAGGCTGTTTCCAAATCTTAGCTATTGTAAATTATGCTGCTATGAACATAGGGGTGCATATATTCTTTCTGATTGGTGTTTCTGAGTTCTTGGGCTATATTTCTAGAAGTGGGATCACTGGGTCAAGTGGGAGTTACATTTTTAATTTTTTTAGGAAACTCCATACTGTTTTTCACGGTGGCTGCACCAGCCTGCATTCCCACCAGCAGTGTACAAAGATTCCTTTTTCTCCACGTCCTCGTCAATGTTGTTTGTTGATTTGTTGATGATAGCCATTCTGACAAGTTTGAGATGGTACCTCATTGTCGTTTTAATTTGCATCTCTCGGATGATTAGTGACTGAGCATGTTTTCATATGTCTCTTGGCCTTCTGTGCATCCACTTTTGAAAAGTGTCTATTTAGGTCCTTTGCCCATTTTTTGATTGGATTGTTTGTCTTCCTTGTGTTAAGTTGTATGAGTTCCCTATAAACTTTGAAGATTAAACCCTTATCAAATGTAACATTGGCAGATATGTTCTCCCATGCTTTGGGCTCTCTTGTTTTGTTGATGGTTTCTTTGCAGTGCAGAAGCTCTTTATTTTGATGTAGTCCCATGTGTTCATTTTCTCCTTAGTTTCCATTGTCCTAGGAGAAGTATTGGTAAAGATAGTGCTATGACATGTCTGATATTTTGCTGCCTATGGGATTTCCAAATCTTTTAACTATTTATATGCCTTTAGGTAACTTCATACAGTGCCTGTGTAATAAAAGAGGAATTATTTTTTTGCCTCCTTCTCTAAGAAGTAAACTTTGAGGGTATAGATGATGTTTCAGACCTTGAATTAGCTATAGAATCAAACTCATTGCTTGAGATCTAGTACCAATTGCTGAGAACCAATTGCTTATCAATTTGTTCACTAAGAATTCATTTTAAGAATGAATTAATATTACACTATAAAAACTGCCGTGTTTTTTTTCCCTTCTTGTCTTTAGATCACTCAGTCTTTGGTGTTTCTGCTGATGGCTACACTTTTCAGTGCATTGACTGGTTTGCCATGGAGTCTTTATAATACTTTTGTGATAGAAGAAAAACATGGTTTCAATCAACAGGTATAATAGAAAATGCAAGTGTTCTCTCCTAAATGTGAAAACCTTTTGTGCTCATAATTTGCTGTTGTAGAGCATGAATTAGTTGAGAAAAAAGGGAACTGCATGTGGCAAAGATTGTAGTTTAAAGTTTTGCCGTAAGCTCTTCTAGCACTAATGTCTAATGCTTTTCAGCTGACATTTAAATGAGTTTATTTTAAACTGTAGAATGCAAGACATTTAGTTATTGTCTTGGGTTATCTAGTGTCATATAATATAGTCTCACTGCCTTTTAATTTTTAAATTTACTTTAATGTATCCTTTATATTCATTAATTAGTTATTTAATAACAGTTTCTCAGTTTCTTGTGATGATGTTTCTTTTTTCAGACTTTGGGGTTCTTCATGAAAGATGCAATCAAAAAATTTATTGTGACTCAGTGCATTTTATTGCCTGTGTCTTCACTTCTACTTTACATTATTAAAATTGGGGGTGACTATTTTTTTATTTACGCCTGGCTGTTCACATTAGTTGTTTCTCTGGTGAGTAAAATCTTTGTTTCATATTTTTTACAAATTTCCTTGGTGGGGTAATTATGATATAGTCTTCATGTAAACAGTTCTTAAGCAGATAAAATACACATAAGTGTGCATAAATTCCCCTGTTGGTTTCTACTTTTGGTTATAAAAATAGGAGAATTGACTCTGACAGATTTTCTTCTCCTTATGTTGATTTTTACAGATCCTAGAAGCTAGTTGTTACTTTTAATGATCCAGTTGTCAGGCAGTTTTGGGCTATGCATTTATGAGTTGCCACCAGAATGGATAACACACTTTGGTAATTTAATGACTCTTGACTGAGCTTCATTGCCTGAAAATCATGGCAGTTTTGAAGAGAATAGATTGAGGAGGGACAAGAAGAAAGCATAAATGTATCTGTGTTTTTTCTTTGCTTTCTTTCTCTGCTTTTTTTCCTTCCTCTTTTCTCCCTTTTCCCTCTCTTCCTTCTCCCTTCTCTGTTCCTTCCTCCCTCCTTTCCCCACCTTCTTCCTACCTTCCCTTCTGCTTTTCTCCCCATCACTTCTTCTCTCTTCTCTTCTCCCTCCCTTTTTCTCTCATCCCCCTTCATTTTCCCTCTTTCACATCTTCTTTTCCTCTTCTCCTTCCCACATTCTAAACTGTTTCACAGCACAAACACTACAGCACAATGAAAATGGTCTGTTGACAGCCCCTAGGAAATAGCATCTGTCATCTCTTAACTCCACCAATGGGCAGGTTTGTTTTAGCCTCATTTACCGCGATGCTCGTTGCTTCACTTCCCACTGGTGGGATCAAGATCAGGAAATGGGCACTAGTTGGGTTTACAAATATCTGTTGTATGGCCAACGAGGTGAGAGGAAATGCTTCCAAATACTTAAAGAAGTGCTCTTTCAAGCAGGTGTACAGTTATGAACTGTAAATGATTAATTTTAGTTGACCAACCAAATAAGATAGCACGCAGTCAGGTGCTAATAATTTTTTTAGCAAAGACTTCAGATTTGTCATGGTTACTTTAAAAGGCAGCATTCCAACTCCTTATGGGCTTATGAAATTCCCAAGATGGTTTTGAATGGACCATTTGACTTTTCAGTTATTACAACTTTGAGACTCTTCATTTTAACTCATCAAACAGATTGAGCACTACTATTTGGTATGGTTTGGGACTGGGAATACCAGAACAAATATAGTAGATAAGGTCTATGCTGTCAAGGTTAGGATCACATAATGGTTTCATGTAATTGAATCTGTATAATGAGTAGTTTTTTAAAGAACATAATCATAGGTTGTTCTGACACTTACTTTTCAGGTGCTTGTCACAATCTATGCTGATTATATTGCCCCTTTATTTGACAAATTCACACCTCTGCCTGAGGGAAAGCTTAAACAAGAAATTGAAATAATGGCAAAGAGTATTGACTTTCCTTTGACTAAGGTGTATGTTGTTGAAGGTAAGGCTACTGGGGTAAGAAGATTTCATTTGAGTGGTTTGTTTTATTTGAGAACTTTATTCTTAAAATTTTAATAAATGAACAAATCAGTTTGTTTAAAATTTTGTTATCTGAAGGTTAGGATTTTACATTTTGACATTTTAAGATTTATAGGAATTGATGATATAGTACAGGGATAGAAACTGGTGGCTTGGTGTCATATTCTGTTCTTGTCTAAAGATGTGTTGGGTTGGCTTTATAGTGTTGTTTTTTAAGTTTGGGCCAAGGCCTTTATCACTCCCTTTAACAACATGCATATTAGACTGACTTACGGACTTTATTACCTGCCTGGCACCTAGTAATTAAGTAGGACTGTTGTATAGTCATTCCATTTAGCATTAGTTTTAGGCTTATAAAGCCATTGTTATTGGCTTTGTCTCTTTCAACAAAACTTCCAGTATTCTGGAAGACTCTGATTGTGAAAACCTGCAAGTTACCAAAACCTGTCCTACCATTGGGTAGAGGTAAGCTATCTAGGAGATTACATAAGACTACTAAATTCTCAAGGAAGCTTACAGAGATGTCAGTTAAAACTGTTGTGTGGTACCATGATTTTCAGAATCTTTAAATTAAAATCCATGTAAATGAACAAGATTGGTTTTGCCTCTGCTACTTACCAGCTGTGGAATCTTGGACAGATCACTTTACCACTCTGGCGTTCAGTTTTGCTTCCTCTAAACCATGGTTTGACAAGTATTTTCTGTAATGCCATAGAAAATAAATATTTTAGGCTTTGCAGGCTGTATGTTCTTTGTTGAAGCTATTCAACTATGCCATTATAGTGCCAAGCAGCATAGATTATACATAAATATGAGCATGGCTGTGTTCTATAAAACTTTATGTGTAAAAATAAGTAGCAGATTAGATTGAGCCTGCAAGCCATAGTTTGTCCATCTATCATTTGAACTAAAAAATCCCCAATAAGAAGCAGTTATATTGGATGAATGCATAGAAACTGGGAATTATGTAATTTCAGGGCCAGGTGAGAACAGACATGGTCACAACTGGAAAGAATAAATTAACAGCAATTAGGAGAGTATGGAAATCTCAGATATTTGGTAGCTTCTGAGGTTATATAGGTCAACTAAAGGTACAATTGGAACATTTCCTTGGGGAAATGGTAGAAGAATAAGCCGATTCATACTACTTCTTTATCCTCTGAGAATCACTACTCTTAATTAATATTAAACAGTAGCACACTAATTAGTACAGTAGAACAGTTTCTCAGGATCTTTACTAAAGAAGCAAACTAAGTTGCTAATTACTTAAGTTATAATCAGATAACATGAAGTCACAGCTGATGATAAATAGAGATACTTAGATATGTGGTATATGATTTTAGATAAAATAGGCAAGGCTTTATGTAGGGTTTTAATATAAGCTGAGAGTTTATAGAAAATAAAGATTTGAGTAGGTGGAGGGGTAGAATTTCAGAAAGTAGGCTGAGGCGTTAATAGTCTTGGTTGAATCCTTGCTTTATCACAGTTTCCTGTGTGACTATGGGCAACTTAACTTTGCTAAACAGATGTTTTCTCATTGGTAATGTATGCTTTTATTGTTGTTAATAATGATAACAGTCCTCAAAAATATTTTGAATGAGTGAATGTTGTTACTAACAATAACAACATGTTACAGATTTGTAAATTAATAGGAATGTAGTAGTGAGAAGCCAAGATTCCTGCTCTCAAAAAATATCAGAGAGCAAGTGCTATGCAGAGAATTAACCAGTGTGATGTGATGAAGAATGACTGAGTAGATTCTTTAGAGTGGGTCATCAGGCAAGACATCCCTGAGTAAATGAAGTTAAGCTGAGACCTGAAGAAAGGAGACATGCATGCTGAAATCAATAGATCTTCCAGAGCTTTGAATCTTCAAGACACAGAAAAAAGTCCAGTGTGGCTGCCACATCGCAGGAGTGTTAGGACATGAAGTCTGAGACAGGCAAGAGTCAGACCACGAGGGCCTTTGTAAATCAGGGGAAGGAGCTTGGGTTTTATTTTAACTGCAATAAGAAAAGCCATTGAAGGTTTTAGGCAGGAAAGTGACATGGTCTGGTTTGTATTTTTAAAATATCTTGGTTTGCTATGGAGAATAGATTGTAGGGGTGGCAAGGGTAGCCGTTAGGAAGTTGTTCTAGTAATCCAGGTAGGAGAGAGTAGTAGCTTAGACTAGGGCAGTAGTGATTGATGGAGAGAAGTGGATGCACTGGGGATGTGTTTTAGAGGTAGAGTTGATGGGACTATACTAATAGATTATATGGAAAAGATTAAGGGGGAAGGGGAGACATCAAGGATAACAACCTAGATTTTTAGCCTGAGCAATTGGATAAATGATAGTTTACTGAGACTGGAAAAACTAGGGAACAGCAGGTTTCTGCGAACTTAAGTTGAATGTGCCATATATTGAGATATCTATTGAACATTCAGTTAGAATTCTGCAGGCAGTAAGTAGTTAGTGGCAAACAGGTAGTAGAAACCAGCTGACTAATGTAAACAGGAAACAATTCCTTATTGAAACACTATTTGAAAGCTTACAGAATCACTAGGAAAATTAAGTTTACCAAGCTTGGAAGGTGGGCTGTTTCATAGGGAGATGGAGAACTCGGAATTTCACTGCAGAACCAGTCTGGGAGGACACTGCTGATGCCTCCTTCTGTTGGAGTCAGCAGTTTGCGCCCCTAATATCCCTGCCACTAGCACCTACAGAATTAGTTCCTCACTGCCCTGCTTCTAGTGCTGACTATCCAGAGTCCCCAGTGGGTGCATTTGATTGAGCCAGGGCACAGGGCTAGCTGGGGAAGCAGATATCTGTCTTTTTGTATTTCTTAAATGAGAAGCAGTCTCTCACAAGATTTGCATGGTTTGAATTCCCTTAACTCTGAACAGATTCCAGTCCTGGGCAGGAAAGAAACCACACATAAGAATATAAGCAACAAATACGCACTATAGACATTCAAGGGGATATGCAGAGATAGCAAATAGTCAGCTGGTTGTATGAGTTTGGCGTTCTAGGGAGAAGTCAGGGCCCAGAATATTGATATGGAAGTTTCCGGCTCGTAGGTAGTGTTTAATGCCACGGATGAGGGCATTTAGAGAAGAGAGTGGGGCTCAGGTCAGAGTCAGCAGGAGAGGAAGAGCCAGCATCGGACACAAAGGAGAGACCATTGGGATAGGAAGGAAAAGAGGAGAAAACGCTGTTTCTTTTGAAATAGGAAAAGGAAGTGTTTCAAGGAGGGAGTGGTCAACTGTCAATGCTGCTGAGAGGTTAAGGTCATAAACAAAAATGATACAGATGGCAGTGCCTTACATTTGCATAGACCATTTTGATTTTTCGAGTTTTCAAAGACATTGCCTCACACCTCAAGTGGCATCATTAATCCCTTCAGTAAACAAGCACTATTGAATACATATTACGTTCCAGGCATAGCAACACAAAAAGCTTATGGTCTAGCGCAGGGACTCTTAAACTTAGTGAGTCCTGTGTAAGAGTTCCCTGGAGAGTTTGTTAAAAGCTGGATTGCTGGCCTGCATTCCCGGAGGTCTGACTGCACAGGTGCTGCTGGTGTTTACTTTCTAAAAGCGCCCTGGGGTGACTTTGGTGGAGGTGTTCTTTGGGCCATACTTTGAGACACTTGGATCAGTGGGAGATACGAAGATGTTAATTTTATTTTATTTATATGCCTACAATCTGGCTGCTTCCATAAATAACTTCAGGCAGCATCTAAGAAATACCTTTAAATTAATTTTTTACAAAAACAAGACAGAAATGAAAAATATAAGATTTCAGAATGATACACGACTTTCCAGGTCCTAAGGTCCTATATGACGAGCAAAATTGGACTACATCTTTGGCAATTAAACAAAAACTGAAAAATAAATAAGTAAATGCCACTATTTATCAAAGCCTTACTGTATTCTAAACATATGCCAAACGTATTGCAAACACACACACACATATAGAATATACTATATTATAAATATACTATTAGACATGCTTTACATTAGAAATATGAGTAGATAAAAACTTACATTTCTGTCTGGCCAGAGTGGCTCAGTGGTTGAGCATTGTCCCGTGAACCAGGAGGTCACCGGTGCGATTCCCGGTCACAGCACATGCCCCAGTGGCAGGCTCAGCCCCAGTAGGCAGTGTGCAAAAGGCAGCCAATCAGTGATTCTCTCTCATCATTCATGTTCCTGTCTGTCCCTCTCTCTTTTCCTCTCTGAAATCAATAAAAAAATATTTTTTAATTCACATTTCTGTGAGAGATCTAAAATTCTCAAGACAAATATTTTATAATTTTTGAAAGTATGTAAATAATAATAGTTTCTATGGATCAGGCAGTATACTAATTGATTTACTTAGAATTTCTCATGTAACCCTTAACCTAATCCAGTGACATAGATATTGGCTTGCATCATAAATAGGAAAATAAAGCTTAAAGAAATTTAAGAAAGTTTCTTACTCCACAGCTAATACATGGCAGATCCAAGATTTGAACCCAAAGTCTGCTCGTAATTATTAAATTCACTGCACATTATAGAACATTTAGAAAATAAAAATACATAAATGCAGAAAATAAAAATTAATCATAGTTTGTTTAGCTACTGTTAGCCACTGTTAAAATTTTAGGTATTTTTTCCCCAGTCTTTTAAAAAATAGCTTTAATTATTTTCTGAATCTAGAAGTATGTGTACTTACAAGCCTTGGAAAAGAGAAAAGGGAACAAAAATCCATAGTCTAGAAGCCAGTGATAAACACTGCAGTGGGTTTTTTTTTTTTTTCAGTATTTTGATATATTTCTTAATAGGCTTTTGTTTATACTTTTCTGTTTACATGTATATTTTTTCATGACAATAATGGAACCTTAGGTACATAAAGTTTTAATCCTCATTATATTGGTGAAACTTTTTCCTATCTTGTTAACATTCTTCAAAAGTATAATTTTGGCCTTAACTGGTTTGGCTCAGTGGAGAGAGCGTCGGCCTGCGGACTGAAGGGTCCCAGGTTCGATTCCGGTCAAGGGCATGTACCTTGGCTGCGGGCACATCCCCAGTAGGGGGTGTGCAGGAGGCAACTGATAGATGTTCCTCTCTCATCAATGTTTCTAACTCTCTATCTCTTTCCCTCTCTCTCTGTAAAAAATCAATAAAAAATATATATTTTTAAAAAGTATAATTTTGCCATCTCATAGTTTTACTATAATTGAATAATTTCGCTGCTGCTGGATATTTAGGTTTTCCTTATTTACTTATTGCTCTACAGCCCTGATAAGCACACATCTCTGTTGGCAATACTACGGTAAACAGACACTCCCCCCTGCTGGTGGGGATTTATGTTGGTACAGTTTCTTCAGGCATTAAACCATTTGAAAATGTTAATGTCCTTTCCAATAATTCAGTTTCTAGGAGTCTCTCCAAAGGACCCCAGACTTTTTAATTATTTTCCGTGCTTTGAACTGTCTTTTCCTTAGGATCTAAACGCTCTTCCCACAGCAATGCTTATTTTTATGGCTTCTTCAAGAACAAGCGAATAGTTTTGTTTGACACTCTACTAGAAGAGTATTCTGTACTAAACAAAGACATCCAGGAGGAGTCTGGCATGGAACCCCGCAATGATGGAGAAGGGGACAGTGAAGAAATAAAAGCTAAAGTTAAAGTGAGTTCTCCTTTTCCTCAGAGACCCTGGTTTAGTTTTTATAAACAGTTTCTGTGACAACTCCACTTCTATGTAAGTGTTGAATTCAGGGAGACTGTCAAATAACAAACACCATGGCCCCTTTATAATTCTGGTATTTGGGAGAGATTGTTATTATTAACATGCTAACTACATTGCAAGCTTTTGCAGAATGTACACATTAAAATTAGAAGCATAAGATAAGAAAGTTTCTTATGATTATAAGCTAACTTTAAAACGGGCTTTCTTTTTATTCCTGATATGTTTATGATCAAAGAAATCCCACAGGCAGGATAAAGAGGAGATAAACATCTCATTTTTAATTTCATTGAGACAATAATTATAGGCTCTGGCAACGAAGAGACTTGGGTTAGAATCCTGGTTCTGTCATTTAGTAGCTGTGTGTCCTTGGGTACATTATGTAATTTGGTCAGTTTTCTTTTTGTTTATTTAACAAATATTTATGAAATGTATACTCTGTGCTGAGAAACTTTGCTTGGCACTTGGAATATAAACTTAAAGAGGCAAACCCTTGCTTTCAAGGAACTTACACGATCACAGTTCAACATAGTAATTGTCACAGTGAAGCTGTGTATACTGGATGCAGTGAGAACACAAGAAAAGGCATTTCTTAAGTCCGACCTGAGAGTCTGAGAAAGCTTTTTCTGAGTCCTTTCCTGGATGAGGTCAGCTGATGCTGACTAGAAAAGTCTAAAGTGCTACGACTAATGGGTGGAGGGTGGGGGGTAGTGGGGAGACAATGATAAGAAACGACACAAATGTAATCAGAAGTAGTCACCAGGATTTGTAGGTGTGCTCTTCTGCTGGCTTTGGTGTCATTCCGAGATGATTTTGAATCTGTGTAATGCTGGGCAAGTATGTTAAGCTTTCTAAATTGTTGGTTTTGTTGTTTTTTTAAATATATATGTTTTTATTTATTTCAGAGAGGAAGGGAAAGGGAGAGCAATGATGAGAGAGAATCACTGATCAGCTGCCTCCTGCACACCCCACACTGGGGATCAAACCCGCAACCCAGGCATGTGCCCTGACCAGGAATTGAACTGTGACCTCCTGGTTCATAGGTCGACGCTCAGCGGCTGAGCCATGCTGGCCAGGCAAATCATTGGTTTCGTAACTAAAAGATGATGCTACTGGGGTTTCTCACTTGAGCACTGTTGACATTTGGGCCAGGTAATTTTTAGTTGTAGGAGGACGTCTTGTGCATCATAAGATGTTTGGCAGAATCCCTGACCTCTCCCCACTAGATGCCAGCATCAGCACCACTACCACCGCCTTGCCACCCCAACAGGTGTGACCACCAAAAATGTCTCTAGACATTTCCTGATATCCGTGGGGGTGGGGGCTTGCAGGGCAAGATCACTGAGTTGAGAGATACTGGGCTACAGATGCCTACCTTTTAGGGTCATGAAGATTAAATGAAATACTATACAGGGTGAGTCAAAGGAAGGTATACAGTTGTGAGTATGCAAACCACAGAATTTATTCTTGTATTATTGTTTATTAATTATTGTATTACTTTCTATTCAAACAACTAAAAACCCACTTTTGCCCCACCCTATATTTGAAATACCTTGTAGTTCATTTTATATCATCTACGTATCAGAAAATAATTACTATCATTCAGTTACCTGCTTTGACCTGAAGAGATGGTCTAGTAAAATGCCTAGCTTGTTATAAATATGTAGATGGAACAAAATTCTGTGAAGGGATTAAATAGCATTGGGAGAGGCTTTACTCGTTTGTTTGTATTTATTTATTTAGTATATTTTATTGATTTTTAACAGAGAGGAAGGGCGAGAGATAGAGTTAGAAACATCGATGAGAGAGAAACATTGATCAGTTGCCTCCTGTACACCCTCCCACTGGGAATGTGCCCACAACCAAGGTACATGCCCTTGACCGGAATCGAACCTGGGATCCTTCAGTCCGCAGGCCAACACTCTATCCACTGAGTCAAACCGATCAGCGCTGTATTTATTTTTTAAGCGTGGTTATCCCCACTTGTTAGGATTTTGGAATAAAGACCCCTTTGGTCTGACCAAGGGTCGTAGGATTTTAAGCCAGGGAGAGACCTTAAGGTCATCTTGTAGGTAGGAAACCTGGAGTCCAGAAGGGGTAACCCAGTGGCAACACTGAGGAGTCATACAAATTCAGCCTACTAAGAGGTACCCATATACAGGGTGGATCGCATTATAGCCAAACCTAGATACGGATAGTGATTCACTAACTTTAAGCAATGGAATGAAATTAGATCTTTAGTATCTATGAGAACAGTATTCTTTGGCTTAAAGTTTTAAAAAGATTGGTTAGTCCTTTGAAGCATATTGAATGGAATTTGAATTATTTTCTGGTTTCTTGAAGAGCCTGCTTTATTTCATTGATAACTACAAATATTTTAGCATCTATGTGTAAGTTACAAGGTGAAGATATATTAAACATAGCCCCTACCCTAAACAACCTATAGTGAAGAAGACTAGATATGTATACAAATAGCCCATACTTTAAGGCAAAGTGTGGTAAATATCTTAAGTGGCTGAAATAGTGTGGCTTTTAGAAATTAAGAAGTTCATGCAGATTCTAACGATCAGACAGATTTCTTAAAAGAGGCTATTTGAACTAGGCAGAATTTGACTTGAGGATGGGCCTTTTCACATTGAAAACATGGAATTAATAAAGCTATAGAGACCAAAAACAACAACAGCACACTACACAGTGGCTATTCTGAGACTGATGATTAAATGGATTCTCGGAGGAGGAGATGAAAACATAGGCCAGGACCAGTTTGTAAAATACTCCTTCCTGAAGACATCAAGTGGTTTCCAGTGGCCTGAAAAGTGTAGATTGACTTGAGTATAGAAGCCAAAGCTTGTTTTAGGAAGATTAAAATTTGGTGGCAGCATATGGGAAAGAGCAAAGACTGGAGGCAGGCAGGCTTCTCGAGGCCTGTTGCATCAAGATAAGCATGAGACAATGCGGGCCTGCACTAGGGTGAGAGGTCAGAATAAGTGGGAGAATAACAATAAAAGATGAATTTGAAGTACTTGGTGATTACTGTTATGTGGAGGGAAGGAGAAGGTCAAAGGTGGACTCAACATTCATTAACTATTGCTTTCCAGTGTTATGTCCCACTGGTGAGGTAATTTTAAGTAGTATATCATTGTGGGTTTGAATAGCTATATTTATTACTCTATATATTACGAAAAAGAAAACTAGTATATTATGATTTCATGAATGTCATTTAGGATGAGGCTCAGATTTTAAAAGTGAGTTAGGTTAGCCCGGCCGGTGTGGCTCAGTGTTGGGTGTCACAGTTTGATTTCCAGTCAAGGCACTGCCCAGGTTGTGGGATCCCCAGTGTGGGGCATGCAGGAGGCAGCTGATCAGTGATTCTCTCTCATCATTGATGTTTCTGTCTATCCCTCTCCCTTCCTCTCTGCAAGCAATAAAAAATTATTTTTTTAAAAGTGAATTGGTTTAAAGAAAGACATTAATAACACAAAGAGTACACAGATGTTGCCGAAGTTTAGAAAACAGTGATTTATTCAGCACCTGCTTCTGAGCATCTAGTATGTACAGTGCAGTGGGGGATGCAAAGGTGATTTTAAGTCTGGATGATATAGAGAAGATGAATCGTTTCATTTTTAACAAGTTTAAGGAAGAACACTCAAGTTACCTGAAATCCCTCCTCTTAGAGATAACTGCTGTGAACATTTTGAATGTCTGTATTGGCTATTAACATTTTAAAAATTGTCTAGGAAACTTATTCTCTGGAACTTTACCTTCAGGAGACAAATAGAACACAATTGGAACAACCTGTGTCAAAAGCAGTTTAAATGAAAGGAAAATTCAAACTATATAAAACTGTCCAGAAAAGCTGCCCTTTTATAGAAGAAAACAAGTATCTCCGCTGCGCGTGGCAGTGTTAGGTGGAAGTCTTCCTACCTGATAAGTATAATAGAAATGGCACAGGCTTCTCAGATGTGGGTTTGGATTTTACCCACTGTTTATTAGCAAGATATCTTCAGCAAGTCATTTATTATTTATTTATATTTTTAATATATTTTTATTGATTTCCGAGAGGAAGGGAGAGAGAGATAGAAATATCAATGATGAGAGAATCATTGATCGGCTGCCTCCTGCACACCCCACACTGGGGATCGAGCCCACAAACCGGGTATGTGCTCTATCCTAGAACCAAACCATGATCTCCTGGTTCATAAGTCGATACTCAACCACTGAGCCACGTTGGCTGGGCTTAAGTGAGACATTTAATTTCTTAGCTTCCTTTTCCTCATCTCTAAATTGAAGATAATACTTTCCATCCTGCCCAGCTTGGTGCTGTGAGGATCAAATGAATCAGTGTATGAATTTTATAAAAAGAATGTATCATAGATAAGGAAAGATGTGTGGTACTTTTGTTGTTGTTCTTTTATATGAAACTAGGGGCCCGGTGCATGAAATTCGTGCACTGGGGGTGGGGGTAGGCAGCCTGCTCCCTCTCACATATTGGGAGCCCTCAGGGGGTGTCCTACTGACAGCTTAGGCCCGCTCCCTGCTCCCCTTGGGGAGCGGGCCTAAGCCACAGTCTGGCCTTCCTTTGTGGGAGGCAACCAGGCTAATCAGGGGAAGCCACTAGCCCCATCACCCCACTGCTGCAGCCACTGCCGGTCACCACAGCCACCAAGGTGTTTTCATCAACATGGACTCCAGTCCCTTCACCATGAAAAAAAGACAACTTTCTTTAGGCATTTTCAAGATGTGTCTTTCATAGGATATGACATTTCTTTTTTTATCCTCATCTGAGGATATGTTTCCATTGATTTTTAGAGAATGTGGAAGAGAAGGGAAAAATAGAGAAAAACATCAAAGTTGATTGGTTGCCTCCTGCATGAGCCCTGACCTGGGCCCCGGCCAGGGAGGAGCCTGCAACCTAGATGCATGCCCTTGGTCAGAGTTGAACCCAGACCCTACAGTCAGCAGGCTGAGGCATTGTACACAGAGCAAACTGGTTAGGGCAGAATATGACATTTCTTAGCCCTCCAGCAGTGGACCTTCATTTTTTTTTTCTCCAGGAGTGTGGTGGAAAAACCCTAGATAGCCTTTTTGGATTCTTATTACCCAAGTTACTAAGAAAATTACCAGTGACATACAGGGAGCTTAGCCAATGAGTGGTAAGAAAAGGTGTTTCCTCTGTAGTTCACTCTGATCATCAGCTCCGCCCCTGCCCCTCCAATCCCAGCTCCACCCCTTCCCTGGCTGAGGATGCAGGCCTGGGCAAGGGACCCCCAGACCCCTGCAATCACTGGCTCTGCCCCTGCCCCACTACAGCCTCTGGCCAAGGCTGCAGGCCCGGGCAGAAGATCTCCAAGCCCCTCCGATCGATGGCTTCACAGAGCCCAGGCCTCTGCGATCACCGGCTCTAATCCAGCCCCCTGCCGTCACCTGCTCTGCTCTTGCCTCACTGGCAGTTTCTGGCCAAGGCTGCAGGCCTGGGCAGAGGACCTCCAGGCCCCTCTGATCGCGGGCTCTGCCCTTGCCCAACTGCAGCCTGTGGCCATGGCTACAGGCCTGGGCAGGAGACCCCCAGACGCCTGCATTCCGGCTCCACCTGAGCCCAGACCCCTGCGATTGCAGGTTCTGCCCCTGCCCCTCCGATCACTGGCTCTGTGGAGCCCAGGCCCCTATGATCTCCAACCTTGCCCCTGCCCATGCCTGAGGCCTCTGGTGAAGGCCTCTGGCCTGAGCAGGGGACCCCCAGCCCCTTTTGATCGCCTGTTCCGCCCCTCGGGCCCCCCGCCTCCCCCACCACCTGCCTGGCTAACAGGCCTGACCACTTCAGTTGCACAGCTGAGCCGGATTGGGCACCGCTATCTTGTAGCTGTGGGGGCAGCCATGTTTGTGATGGAGTGACATCTAATTTCCATATTCTTTTATTAGGATGTGGCTATGGGCATCGCCATCTTGTGGCAATGGGTGTCCGTATTTGTGACTGAGTGATGCCTAATTTGCATATTACTCTTTTATTAGATAGGATAGGATTAATGTGGAAAAGTAAGAAAGTCCAGTCTGCCTAAAAGTCCACTACAAGTAATTCTTTTTCTGGGAAATGATCCTCATTTAATATCTTTCATTCCATATATTTAAGTGTGACTCCAGTGCATTTCTGAATTAAATCCAGATATCAAACCAAAGACATGAGTCCATGCTATCTAAGAACTGGTGAAAATAGAAGCCTGAAGACTGTTAATTTATATAAAATGAGGCCAATGATACCTGCCTTATAGAAGTAGAAATGAATGAATTTTACGTAAAATACCTAACATTCACTGTCTAGTATATAACCCAATAATGAGTGGGAACTAGTATCATCATTATTAAAAACAGCCGTATTTTTGCTTATTATTAAAGTAATAGAAAAGTTAGAAACCATCATCTAAACCAGGGGTCCTCAAACTTTTTAAACGGGGCCAGTTCACTGTCCCTCAGACTATTGGAGGGCCGGACTATAGTTTAAAAAAAACAACTATGAGCCGTAACTGGTTTGGCTCAGTGGATCGAGCGTCGGCCTGTGGACTCAAGGGTCCTGGGTTCGATTCCAGTCAAGGGCATGTACCTTGGTTGCGGACACATCCCCAGTGGGAGGTGTGCAGGAGGCAGCTGATCGATGTTTCTCTCTCATCGATGCTTCTGACTCTTTATCTCTCTCCCTTCCTCTCTGTAAAAAAATCCGTAAAATATATTTTTTTAAAAACTATGAACAAATTCCTATACGTACTGCACATATCTTATTTTGAAGTAAAAATACAAGGCGGCAAAAACACCCGGTGGGGCGGATAAATGTCCTCGGTGGGCTGCATGTGGTCCGCGGGCCGTAGTTTGAGGACCCCTGATCTAAACTGTATAAAACAAAAGTCCACACTCATCTATGTTTTTTGTTTGTTTTGGGGAGTTACTTCACCCTTTAAGTAGCTGGAATTTATTTCAAAATCTTTAACCTTCATTTTCTAGGATATATGTTTTCTAATTATTTATTACAGGATACTATATGTCTCTGATAGACCAAGCTTGTTTATTAATTTGTTCAGATCTTTACATCATTATTGATATTTTATTTGTTTGATGTTTCAAAGATTGAGAGAGGTATGTTAACATCCTCTGTTATGATAGGTTTGTCAGATTTTATTTACAAATCTGACAATTTTGAAAAATATATTCTGAGGAAATTGTATCTTGTATATATACTAGAGGCCTGGTACACGAAATACGTGTACTGGGGTAGGAGTCCCTCAGCCTGGACTGGACTGAGCAGGCCTAAGCAGTCAGTTGGACATCCTTAGTGCTGCAGCAGAGGTGGGAGAGGCTCCCTCCACAGCCAGCTGCTGCAACTTGCCAGCCATGAGCCCTTGCCAAGGAGCCATGAGCCCAGCTTCTGGCTGAGCAGCACTCCCCCTGTGGAAGCGCACTGATCACCAGGGGGCAGTTCCTGCATTGAGCGCCTGCCTCCTGGTGGTCAGTGCACATCATAGCAACCAATCATTCTGCAGTTGAGTCGATTTGCATATTAGCCTTTTATTATTTAGGAAGGAAGGATAAAAGATTAATATGCAAAGTGCCCTCTTGGGAGTTGGACTAGGAGACTGGGAGTTCGATTGCTTGCTATGACATGTGCTGACAACCAGGGTGCGGCGTGGGACGAAGGAAGGCCCCATTGACCCTGATCGCCAGCCACGCCTAGGGACCCTACCCGTGCACGAATTTCGTGCACCAGACCTCTAGTTAGGTAGATAAAAATTTAGAATTAATACATCCTCCTCTTAAATTGAACCTTTATCATTCTGTTGTGACCTTCTTTAATAATGCTTTATTTTGTCTGATATTAATACAGCTCCCAGCTTTCTTTTGGTTAATGCTTCCTAGCATTGTCATGTAATCATTTCACTTTTCAAAAAAAATGCAATATCTGCCCATTTGGGGTTGCATGTCATAGTTATGAATAAATTGGGCTTGCCATACTTCATTACAATTGCCATAGCATCCTGATATTGCTGCTGCATATTTCTGGGACTACCTTCAAAAGATGATGGAAGTATCATTTTACCAATCGGCACATTGTCATTTTCAGATCTAGATTTGAGATAATCCATCAAACCATTAAGTTTTTCAACTCTTAACTTAGATTGGTATGCTTTGATAAAATTTATCCGATTGGCCTCCATTTTTTAACATGAATCCACGGTAAACTGTTAAGTTAATTTTCCTGCATTTAAAATAGGATTAAACGTGTCTCACATGGAGAGATGTAATCCATTATACTGCATTTGTGTGACTCATGTCCTTACATTTTGTCTAGTATTATTGTCGATTACACTGTTGTCTCTGAGTTTTAATGCAGTATCTATTCCCCAGCCTTTTTCACCATGTGAGAAAAGAATAGGATATGTCATTGCATCTAATGTAGGAAACAGCATATTGATTTGTTTCATTTTAGTGGCATTTGGATTATTGGGATCTGGTTTACAATGAAGGAGCAAGTCCCTTTCAAAAGGAGGTTCTCCATCTTCGTTTCTGATTATGACAACAACCTTGGTTACACAGGGAGAATTATGTCTACCTGGATGACTCTTATGATCATATTTAATCGTCATTGTTACTTCTGTGGGAGCAACACCTTTTGCTGCTTCAAATTGGGCTTCCTTTTCTACCTCATGTAGCATCTTGTACAATTTTGTTAATTCATTTACTTCATGCATGAGGTTATTGATGTTGATCATGAGTCTTTCTGAGCAGCCCTGGTTATCTGGCATTGCTAATCTTTTACTTGTAGCTTCAGCTATATCCAAAATAAAGAGTTGAGCAAACTTCTGAGAAACACCATCCAAAGGATGTAAAGTTCCAGTACAGTGATAAACTTGTCCGTGTATTCTAAAACAGTATGGCCCATATCCTGATGACAATGCAATATTTGCACCCATGGAACTGGAAGCAAAAGAACTATCTATGGAACTAATATTTTCCATGAAATTTTTATCATCAGAATCTTCATTTGTCATTAATCTTTTTAAATATGTCGGGTAATCTAGAAAATGTATATCATTTGGACAGACTTTCCCTTTGCTACAACATCGAGTAAATTTCCCATCGAATGGTTTTTCATCAGAGAAATTTAGTGATAGGCAAAATTCACATCGAACAGTCATTCCACCACAACTATGTTCAAGAATTGCATCCTCATGTACTCCATTTTCTCTGAGAAGGCAGTTCCTACCAGTATTGGTAGTACTTGTTGATGACTGTTCTCTGAGATATATTCTGCTGTTGCCACCACCTTCTTTCAACTTCAAAGGCACGTTGGTCTTTAGACATTTTCAGTTGATGACGCCGGTGTTTTTCTGAATCAGACCGACGTTTTTCCAGTAGCTGGTCTTCCAGATACATTGTCGCAGGCACTGCCTTCTTTCAAGATCAAGACCAGGCGCATGTTGCTCTTCAGACATTTTCTGTCGATAACACTGGCATCTTTCAGCTACAGAGCTACGTCGTATCAACAGTTGTTCTTTAGACATAGTCCCACCTCTCTACTGTCACAGTCTGAGATGCAGGTGAATGAGAGTCCTGGCTGTCAGGCCACTGAGAGCTGTCTGATCTTGAAAGAAGGATGATTCTTGCTGATTCTGTGGAGGTGAGACTTCCTCCTCCCTGCTGTCAGTTTCCACAGCTGTGATGAGGAAGCTGGGGTGACAGAGGGAGCTGCACCCTCCATGCCACCCTCTCTCTCTCTCTGCTCTATGTCCAGCATTCTCCTGCTCTGCCAAATCCTCCAAACGTCCTGCTCTCCACCCGCTCCTCTCCCACTCTGCTCTCCACCAGCAAGGTCCTGGGAGCCCGCAGGTGTGGCTAGGCATGGGCTTGCTCTCCGCCAGCAAGGTCCTGGGAGCCTGCAGGCGTGGCTACGGCTTCACTTTCCAGGGCCGGCGACGGTCTGGGAGCCCGCAGGCGTGGTTTGCCACAGCAGGCCTCACCTCCCAGGGCTGGCGAAGGTCCGGGAGCCCGCAGGTGTGGCTAGGCATGGGCTTGCTCTCCACCAGCAAGGTCCTGGGAGCCTGCAGGCGTGGCTACGGTTTCACTTTCCAGGGCTGGCGAAGGTCATAGGAGCCCACAGGCGTGGCTTGGCATGGCAGGTCTCGCCTCCTGAGCCGGCAATGGTCCCAGGAGCCTGCGGTCACAGCCATCGTCACCTCCTGCGGCGTTTGACACCTGCATATGCAAGTTAACCGCCATCTTTGTCGGGTTAATTTGCATAGTCACTCTGAGTGACTGGTGAGCATGGCTCGAGTGTAGCAGAGGGATGGTTAATTTGCATGTTTCTCTCTTATTATATAGGGTATCTTGATTATAGGTTTATTGGGGCTTTTGGGGAAAAAATTAGACAAGAGTGTACTTTTTACTATCTTAACTTGGACTTCTCAATTTTTAAAATGGCAACTCCTGGTGTATTTTTGGAGGTCATAAATGATATGTTCTTATTTATAGATAATTTAGAATATAGGAAAGATTTTTTTAAATTTTGTTTTATTGCTTATAGTATTACAACAAGTGTTAGGTCTCCATTTTTCTCCCTAGAATATAGGAAAGATTTAAAATAGTTATACATCACCATAATTCTACCATATAGAAGAAACTATTGTTAACATTTTGATATACCGCCAGTCTGTTTTCTAGGTTTATGTATTTTTACATAGACATTTACTATATATATAATCTATACTAATGAAAGCCTTAGGTGGTTCTCACGCCTTCGTGTGCGATGTCACCACAAGATGGCCGCCACAAGATGGCTGCGCAGACAGGGGAGGCCGGGCCTGGCAGCCACTCCACACAGTGAAACCTGGGAGTCCTATGGCTCTCTGCGTTGTGGAGGAGGCAGGTCCCAGTGGAAGAGGCAGGTTGTGGCAGGGGAGGGCAGTTGTGGGCGATCAGGTCAGCCAGGGAGAGCAGTTGGGGATGCTCAGGCCAGCAGGGGAGGGCAGCTGGGGGCAATGAGGCTGGCAGGAGAGCAGTTAGAGGGCGATCAGGCTGGCAGGCAGAAGTGATTAGGGGCAATCAGACAGGCAGGCAGGCGAGCGGTTAGGAGCCAGCAGTCCTGGATTGTGAGAGGGATGTCCGAGATTGGGGAAGGTGCAGGCCTGGCTGAGAGACACCCCTCTCTCCCTGTGCATGAATTTCGTGCACCAGGCCTCTGGATTACATATATCTATATAAATAATTGATTTCAGTGAGGAAAAGTGAGTGAGAGAGAAAGAAAGAGATATCAATGATGAGCAAAAATCATTAATCAGCTGCCTCCTGCACGCCCCCCACTAGGGATCAAGCTTGCAACCTGGTCATGTGCCCTGACCCGGCATTGGACTGTGACCTCCTTGTTCATAGGTCAATTGTCAACCACTGAGCCATGCCAGCTGGGCTCACATTTTTTCATAATTAGAATTATATAGTGTTTTTAGTTTTGTTTTCCTGCTTTCTTCACCTAATTAAATCATTTTTCCGTGTCAGAGCATAATCTTTGAAAACATTACTGGTGGGTCTGTAACATAATTATTATTTGACACTATTCATCATTAGCAATTTCCCATGTCACAGCCTAATTTTTAAAAACAAAATTTCTGTGCATGCTTCAGCAGCACATATTCTAACATTGGAACAATACAGAGAAGATTAGAACGGCCCCTGCACAAAGATGACACACAAAATTTATGAAGCGTTTCATATATAAAAAAATTTTTAACGGATTTATAATATGGCTATCATATGACATTGTCATGATTTATTTAGTCTATTGATAAAGATTGTATTTTTTCCTAATCTAAATTAGGATGTAAGCTTCAGAAAGTCAGCATATAAACTTAAACAAGTATGTTTTGTTCTTGATTCTCTCCTTGGTGCTTAACCCGGTGTCTAATGTAAGTGGTTTAGAGAATGTTCTGTTAAGTAAATGAACAGTTTTACACAAAAATCAGATTGCTTCCTTAAGTTAGAATCAAAGATGGGCTCTTACTGGGGTACAAGGTATAAACTTTTTAAAGTTTCCTGATAATTTATTTTCAATTTGTTCTTTGATTCAGAATAAGAAACAAGGATGCAATAATGAGGAGGTCCTTGCTGTGCTAGGCCATGAACTGGGGCATTGGAAGTTGGGACACACAGTCAAAAATATCATTATTAGCCAGGTAAGTTTGGAATGACAGTTCTCTTTTTATGGCATGATAGTCAAACTTGAAATATGGCAGGTATGAGAGATCATAGAGTAGAAAGGTTAAGACAGATTCTGTAGCCTGGCCAGCTGGCTTCACATCACGGCCCCCTGACTCACTACCTGTGTGACCTCAGGCAGTTTCCTGAACCTGTTTGCCACCATTCCCTTTTTGAATGGTAACACCTTCAAGGACTAATATAAGTATTAGATGAGTTAATATATGTTAAGAGTTTATAGTAGTACCTGAAAATTGCTAAGTACTATAAACTATTTATGGTTATCACCATTGTCATCACTACCTCCTGAGTTACTAAACTGTGGGAGCTGTAAGATCAAAAGAAATGAGCTCAATAAGTTGGACATTAAAATGCTTTTATAAAAAACATTTGTTTTTTCTCATTAAAAAGTCATTATACATCCATTGGTAAGAAATTGGAAATGTAGTGAATATAAAGAAGAAAGTAGCCCTGACTGGTTTGGCTCAGTGACTAGAGCGTCGGACTGTGGACTGAAAGGTTCCAGGTTCGATTCCAGTCAAGGGCAGGTACGTTGGTTGCAGGCACATCCTCAGTAGTGGGTGTGCAGGAGGCAGCTGATCGATGTTTCTAACTCTCTATCCTCTCTGTAAAGAATCAGTAAAATATATTTTTTTAAAAAAGAAGAAGAAAGTAACAGTTCCTGTAACATTCCTCCTTTGGGTATTAATACCTCCAAACCCACAGAGTGACCACACATGTGCAGGCTCTGGGTGAAAGAGCACTGCATCTTGTTGACTAGAGCTGAGCAGTTATGGGCTTAACCGAATCTTAAGTGGGACTTTGTACCTTTCTAAAAGCCACCTGGTTCTGGGTGATGAAATCTGTGGGAAAATTTATGAATCCTGTAGGCACTTTCCTATTTGTTGCCTTAACATCTATAGGTGTAAAAATGAGTTCCTTGGCTTGATGCTATGTTGTGTGGATACACATCAGTGAGTAAGACTTTAAATAAATCCAAATCCAAGTTCAGTCTAATAAGGAAAATCACTGCCCTTTATGAAAGTAGGGGTCCAGTGGAATCAGTTTACCTCATAGGAGGTTGTGGGCTGGTCCCTAAGTAACTGGGGCTGGGGTTGATTGCCTCCCCTGAGATTGGGCACCTAGCAGGAGCCAGTGGGAGGATGTCTTACGGTGTTGACTAGCACACTGACTCCATCCCTATCGCCTTGGCTATTTTGTTCATGAGTCCCTCAACCAAGTTCTTGAGTGACAAAGCGGGCACCTTCTCCACCTGATCATTGAGAGCCTCCTCTTGTGGGACTCTCGGTGACCATTCACCTTAGTCCACAGATCTAACACACTCATGACTAATTTTGGGAGTTTTCCCACATCCCTTTTTTCCAAATCTTGTTAGCCATCCTCTAGTTTGTTCCAAAGCCCTGATCCAGCCAAACCATTGGTTGTCCTCTGCTAGTGAATTAGTATATATAGCCTCAGCTTAGACCCTCTCTCTCTCTGCTTCCAGACTGAGTGAACGACGATATAAACTGCCTACAGTTCCTCATGGAGAGTATTTCCTTTTTTGTTGTTGTTTTTTTGTTTGTTTGTTTTTGGTTAATCCTCACCCAAGGATATGTTTTTCGTTGATTTTTAGAGAGAGGGAAAGACAGAAAGGAAACATCAGTGTGAAAGAAACACATCGATTGGTTGCCTCCTGCACAAGCCCCCCAGGGCCAGGGCTGGGGAAGAGTGTGCAACCAAGGTACGTGCCCTTGACCGGAATTGAACCTGAGACCCTTTGGTCTGCAGGCTGACACTATCCACTGAGCAAAACTGGCTAGGGCATGCTAACACCATTCTTAAATTCACACCATGATGTCTTATTGCACTTTTTGGTACTGCAGTGAAATCGGCTTAGTAATAACTTAGAAATTTTGTGTCCTTTCTAGATGAATTCTTTCCTGTGTTTCTTCTTGTTTGCTGTATTAATTGGTCGAAAGGAGCTTTTTGCTGCATTTGGTTTTTTTGACAGCCAACCCACTCTAATTGGACTATTGATCATTTTCCAGTTTATTTTTTCACCATACAATGAGGTAATGTATAATCTTAAAATTATCTCACATATGCTCTTGCCTATTTCAAATCTAGAACCCCTAGGGTAGACACACACACACACACACACTGTAGTTTTTAACAAGGAAATGAAACAAAATCTTTTAGTCCCTCGATTTCCTGGCCAGTATTAAAAAGTAGCAAAAAAACCCAAAAAAAACCCAGGCCCAAATACCCAAATAAACAAAGCTTGCATACGGTTAAGGGGAAAAAGTAGAGAATTAGACTTCAGCAGTATAAAACTTGATGTAACTTATATCTCAGAGTCTTAGTGGATGGAATGCTGTGCCTTAGACCACATATTCACCAATGTTTGGGTGAAAATCCATGTGTGAGGGGATAGAACAAATAATAATTGAAGGTATATGGCTAGATAAAGGAGGCTGTATGATTGTGTTTTCTAACCACCTGCTTCAAAATAGCCTTAGGGTCCTACTGCATACCCTCAAAATAAGAATTAGATAATCCTATATAATAAAAGCGTAGTATGCAAATTGTCCCTTCAGCCAAGGTTGTCCGGGAGTTCAACCAGGGAGGTGGCAGCAACGGGGCAGGGATGGAGGGGGGTGAGGAAGTACCTGGCCAGCAGCTGCTAGGGACCCTACCAGTGCAGAATTTCATGCACTTGGCCTCTAGTTTATGATAAGTGAAGCTTAAGAACCACTGCTCTGTGATTGCTCTATAGTGGGACTCCATATATATTAGACAAAGATTACTGAGACTATTAACAAATCTGATGATACAACAAGTCATATTTGATAAGGCTTCCAAATTAAACCAGGAAGTAACATTGGGGATCTTGAGATATCTCCATTCAGAAGAATACTTTCTTGGGACAAGTTGTAGATTTAAGGTTTTAAGATAAACTAAATGAATCCTATTTTGTCATAAAAAGGAGTAACAGGATAAGTAAGGTACCGGAAAAGAAAGAGAGGAACAGGTCATATTATTATAGCGTTGTCTACATAAAGTAAAAAAATTTTCCAGAGAACTGAGATTATACATTTTATGGGAAGTACTTATAAAATGCCTTGCACAGTTTGTTATTGCTTAAAGAGGTTGCAGACTGCCTTGTGATGGCATTGTCATTGCTGTCTTCCATCCCAATTCTGTAGTGCCTTGAGGCCACTGAACTGTGTGTACTAATGAACCCAGACCACGCTGCCTTTTCAGCAGTTGTGCTATCTATCTATCTATCTATCTATCTATCTATTTAACTGCTTTTCTTGTCTTCCCTCACAGTCAGACTAATAATCCTTGGTACTATCAATGTGACTTTCCATTATGGTCACTATCCCTTCTAATATTCTTTAACCTGCCATAGACTGGGAAGTCAGATACCATATTTTCTGGCATATAAGACAACTTTTTAACCCAGGAAAATCTCAGAAGTCAGGGGTCATTTTATATGCCGGGTGTCATCTTATAGGACAGGTGCTGAAACTTCCGAGCCAGATTGGAAAATCTGCAGTCGCTGCATACAGTGGAGGGAGCTCAAAAACGGCTGCACTCCATTCATTTCAGTGGACCCGGACCAAGACCGCAAGTGTCTCCGTCTGGACTTTTTAACCCAGGAAAATCTTCTCAAAAGTTGGGGATTGTCTTATATGGCAGAAAATACGGTAATCATTCCCATTAGGTAATCGCCCTAACTGGTTTGGCTCAGTGGATAGAGCATCGGCCTGCGGACTGAAGGGTCCCAGGTTCGATTCCGTCAAGGGCATGTACCTTGGTTGTGGGCACATCCCCAGTAAGGAGTGTGCAGGAGGCAGCTGACAAATGTTTCTCTCTCATCGATGTTTCTAACTCTCTATTCCTCTTCCTTCCTCTCTGTAAAAAATCAATAAAATATTTTTTTTTAAAAAGAGTTACTATGTATCAGTTTCAGGCAAAATTTAGTTTTTAGGTTTGAACTTATCTTAGAAGGTATAAGGAACTGAGTAGAAAGGTCCTCTTGTAAGCAGTGTTAGTAGTTATCCTTTGTGGCATTTAATTGGGCTCCTCAATGGGGTTTTGTTTTGTTTCCTTAAATTGAATAGTTGGGTTCACTTCAAAACATGTCTAAATAAATATGTGTGGTAGTAAAGTAATTTGAAGTGGTTAATCGACAAAGATACCAACTTTTTTTTATCCTCACCAGAGGATATTTTTCCATTGATTTTTAGAGAGAATAGAAGAGACAGGAAAAGACAGAGAGAAATATCGATGTGAGAGAAACACATTGATTGGTTGCCTCCTGCACGTGCCCTGACCAGGGCCTGGGCTGGGGATTGTACTTGCAACCGAGGTACATGCCCTTAGCCAGAATTGAACCCGGGACCCTTCAGTCCACAGGCTGATGCTCTATCTACTAAGCCAAACCGGCTACGGCAAAGATACCAACTTTTAAAACCTTGGAGGGCCCATAAAATTTGTTTCAAAAAGACTAGTTATTTAGCCCTAACCGGTTTGGTTCAGTGGATAGAGCCTTGGCCTGGGGACTGAAAGGTCCCAGGTTCGATTCCAGTCAAGGGCATGTACCTGGGTTGTGGGCACATCCCTAGTGGGGGGTGTGCAGAAGGCAGCTGATCGATGTTTCTTTCCCATCGATGTTTCTCACTTCTCTGTCCCCCTCCCTTCCTCTCTGTAAAAAAATCAATAAAATATATATTTAAAAAAAAAAAAAGACTAGTTATTTAAACAAAAAATCTTATGTGTAATGTCAGTGTTTAAGAGGTCATGATAGGAAAGAGATTTTCCTGGGGAATATTGCCCTTAAAATTAAGAAGAGTTGGGAAACCTATGTAAGGGTAGATAGGTGCAGATTAGTAACTGCTTATGACTTTATTGATGTGTTACAGTGAGATTCAAATAACACACACTCTATCCCAAAGAGTATATTAAAGATTTGGAAAAAATTTTCAGGCAAAATTCAGTTTTTAGGTTTTGAACATATGTTAGAACTCCCAGACTTTACTTTGAAACTTACATTTGCTAGTAGCAATAAGAGGACAAATGAGAGACATTTTAGACTTTTTGTTTGTTTTAATGCTGAAGTATTTTAAGATAAATATCTTAAATATGTTATTCAACCTGCAATATTTCAGTATACAAAGAAATTATTTTTCCCTCAGAAATTTATATTTTCAGATGAAATTTGTCCCCTTCATAGCTGTCAACCTATGGAGAGTGGATATTCTAACAACACTTCCATAGCTCAGAACATTTTTAGAAAATTCCATTTTGAGATTGTTATTAGAAGCTGTTTCATATTTTTTAGAATAGTCTCAGTAAAGATTGTCATGATCCTTTAAAAGTAGATATGTGATCAAGAGTATTTTTTTACCCCTCCCAAGCTGCGTCAGAGGCTTTTGCAGATAAAAGACTGAGTAGCCTAAGGCACAGGCTTAATCAACGCCTCCTTAAAGATACAGGAGCCAGCCCCAGCCCAGTGGCCAGAGTGGGACTAACCTAAACAAAACAGATCCACAAGGAACACACTCGGGGCAGATGCAGTGAGCATAAAAGCTCTACTGAAACAACTCTTGCCACATAAGGGTGTCTCCAGCACAGAAATTCTCCCACTGTAGACACAGCTGACTCTCATAACCAAGTGGCTTAGAGGTTAATCTCTCGCAGTGATCGCCTAAATCAGAAAGGAAAGCAGCCAAAATGCGGAGACGAAACAGGTCACAAATGACAGAAATGGAGGAAAGAAAACGACAGGATATAGAGTTCAAAACCACGGTTATTAGGTTTTTCAAGAAAATGCTAGAGACTGCCGATAAATTTGATGAGACCCTCAAGGATATAAAGGACCAACTAGAAATGAATCATACACTGACTGAAATGAAGAATATTATACAGACATCCAACAGCAGACGAGAGGATCGCAAGAAGCAAGTCAAAGATATGAAATATGAAGAAGCAAAACCCACCCAGCGGGACAAGCAAAAAGAAAAAAGAAAAGAAGAAAAAAGAAAAAGGATCAAAAAGTATGAAGATAGTG
>PVJC01003108.1:0-73156 GCA_004026665.1 Murina feae
CCCTTCTTCTTTAGGAACTCCAATTACATATATCTTAGGCTGCTTGAAGTTGTTCCACAGCTTAGTTGATACTTGGTTCATTAAAAAAATTCTCCTCCTTTCTCTGTGTATTGGTGCTGGATATTTTTGTATTCTTATAGATATTATTGACTTTTGCTCTAGGACACAGTTAAGTTACTGGAAAACAATTTGATCTTTTTGGTTCATATTTTAAATATTTCTTAGATGACCAAGGGCAATGCTATGCCAACAGCTAGAATAGAGCCAATTATTTTCCATCCTTCTATATTCTACCCAATCCATATAAATCATGAGATTTTCTAGTTTAACTGGTGGGAATAGGTGCTGTTTTCAGTCCTGAATATATGCTGGCACTGTTACCTTTTAGGTGGTGGATCTTTGTTCTTGAGACATTTTCTCACATGCATGCACTTATCAGTACTCCACTGAATACTGCTTGTCAGAAAGATCCATATTTTTATTCTCTGTGCTGTGGTCTCCTCTTATGAGTCCTGTCCTGTGAAATCTTGGTGCCTTGGTCTCCCAAGATTCTCAGCTTCCTCACTTCAATTCAGGGGGATTTCTGGGCTCTACCTCAGTTCCGTCTCCCTATTCCACAGTCTGGGAACTCTATCAGAGCAGTGAGCTTGGGTGATTGTAAGGCTCATCTCTTTTGTTTTCCATCTCTCAGAGATCACTGCCCTTCATTGACTCATATCCAGTGTCTTGAAAACTGCTGTCTCATTGAATATGCATTTTACATTTAAATTCAAATTAATTCAAATTCAAATTTATTTCTTCAGCCACATGAGTCATATTTCAAGTGCTCAATTGACATATGTGGCTAGGGGTTACCATATTGGACAGCACAGGTCCAGCAAGGCTCACAGATCTTATCGTTTTACCACTGCTCAGTTAATATGGGCAGGCTACATAATCCTATTTTTCAATATTAATATATCATAACAACTAGCAAGCTACCTAAGCTCTTTACCGCCATTAACTCATTGATAATGGGGTAGTAACAGTAACTACTGTATATGGTTATAGTGAGGGTGAAATAAATTAATTCATATGAAGTGCTACAACAGTACTAATCACAATCCTAATTCATTAAATGTGAATCCATACATTTTTAAATTATAGGGTATAATGCTGGCCTATAATGCTGGTATTTTCCGGCATATAAGACGACTTTTTAACCCAGGAAAATCTCAAAAATCTTCTCAAATAACGAGAAGGCTAGTGAGAGAAGTGACCCAACTACCTCCTCTACTTTCTCCCTCTACCATTTCTACCATTTCAGCAGTTCTGTCTCGACTTTTGAGAAGATTTTTCCTGGGTTAAAAAGTCATCTTATACGCCAGAAAATACGGTACTTATGTGCATCAACTGTCTAGTGTGTTAGTAATGTCAGATTTTAACCCACAGAGATAGATTGAAATAGTGGGGAATGCAGAGGATTGGAGAGTGGGCAGAAGATTGGGGCTCAGTCCTTTATATGTATTACTTTATTTCATCCTCACTATAGCCATATAAGATAAGTACTGTTATTGCTTCCTTTTATCAATGGGTAAATGAAAATACTTTGAGGAAGTACTTAGGGTTGTCAGTGGACATGTCTCTTAATGTCTTCAAGCATCAGTTTTCTCATCTGGAAATGGGAAGAATATACAGATTGATTGCAATAAGTAAATGACAGTGAATGAGAAAGCACTTTGAAAAGTATAAAGAGTAAAAAACAAATGTATTATTCTTTCCTTCATTAATTTTTATTTCTCCTCATATTTCACCATCTAAGTGCAGCTCAGAGCTGACATATATTAAGAGAGTGAAACCCTTTGTTTCAATAGTAGTCTATTAATAATATTGATACATTTAAGTAGAAAGCTCACTTAACTGGACACACTCCTCTAACCCAAACTCCAAAGTTTGATAGGATTTACTTTGGGGTAGCCAGCATTTTAAGGTTGTCTTTGTTATTGCTGTCCTTGTATAGTGCCCAAAATTACATAAGATTTTTATTTTCTTCTTGCCTGAAACAAATTATGTTGTATTAGGGATTGGGGGCAGGGGTAGGGAGAATGAGTAGCTATGTTTAAGACTGGCATCCATCTTCTGTAAGCTAAAAAACATTCTAAATACCAGCTTTAGAGTTTTAAATCATATATAACTGTATTGTTTACCATCCCAAGTCAGATCTCCATTAGTCACCATTTATCCTCACTATACCTTCCTCCTCCCACATCCTCCCTCACAATCACCATACTGTTGTTCATGTCCATGAGATTCTTTTCTCTGTTCCTCCCCAAACCCAGCATTAGAGTTTTACAAATCGTTTTGGAATACCTCTGCTTTGCCTTCACTGGGACCCAGAAGATCTGAGGGTTTGGAGCAGTACTTCCTGACTGACAGTGCCTTACTGTCATGTGGTTGCGAGGAGGTGTCTGTCCATTGATGTTTCATTTCTGAAAGCGAATTAGGATATGCCTGTGTGCAAATTCCCTCCCAGAAGTTCTACCTTTCAGGAGTTCTATTTTAGGATTTTCTAAAGAAAAAAAATTAGGTATCTTTCAGGTAACTTGTTTAAGGTGACAAAGTAGAACAAAGGCTAATGTGGGATACTTCCAGGAGAAGATTGAGATTTTTAGCACTGTTGGCATGCTAGGCTTTTATGCTAAATATTGTGTAAGACACAGGTGATTAAGGTGAAGATCTTGACCTCAGTGAGGTTCAGGTCTAGAGGGGTAGACACTGCATGCCCTCAGACACTCTAATGTGGAGGAGAATAGAATTGGCTCGCAGTGGAGCATGGGTAAAGTCCCGAGTATGTAATGTCTTCTCTCTGGTTAACCCAGGGAAGGCTCCTTGAGAGAGGAGGCACCTGAATGAGGCCTTGAAAGATGAATGGGAATTAAATATGCGGTTTCTGTTGCACAGGAGCACTGCCCATATGTAATCATTTTCACAAAATGATGTTTGAAGCTTGAGCTATCACTCTTAATGCTTGGAAATTTGAGTAAGATGGAGCTCCCCAAAGGGTTCGTTTAATGCTGATCTTCCAGATTTCCTGCCACCCACCGTTCCTCAAGTCTGAATTGTTTTTCCTGTTGATTGGATGCGCTTCATTGCTAATTACCTCTGGGAACATTTATGAGTCAACCTCACTTTGAGTGGAGTGATTTAGTGCAACTTTGCATTTAATCAATTAGTGGGGTGATTCAATTCACATACCAGCATCTCCCAAATATAGATATTTTTGCTCTTGCCAAAATAAAACTCGAGCAGGCTGCCAGAGTGAAGTGGGCTTTCAAGTCCCTCTCTCGGGCAAATTAACACCTATGCTGTCATGTTTTGGAAAATCATTAAGTGGTTATGTGACTAAGTGTATATCATAGAGCAAATAAACTCTGCATTTATTTCCCAAATCTGAGCACTTCTAACATCTGCACTTAGTCTAATTTCTCAGTAATTCTCCTTCTCCATCAAATAGGAAAGCAGAGATGGAGAGAGAGTGCAGAGAATATAAAAAGACAAGCATTCTTTTAGAAACTGTTAGGTATATGAGCCGATTCCATACTAACAAATTGATCCCGGACAAATCACTTAAATTCTTAGACTTTGTTTCCTCTGCAAACATTATTACCCCTTATATTGGGTGATAATGTAATTTCTGTGTTACAAGGCATTTTTAAGGATAAATTTTGAAAATATAAAGTTACTGGAGGCCTGGTGAATGGATTTGTGCACTGCCTGGCCTGCACCTTCTCACAATCCAGGACCCCTCGGGGGATGTCAGCCAGTTTTGGACAGATCCACGCAGGCCCAATCCAGGCAGGAGGGAGCCCGGTCCTGTGCATTGAACTTATGTCCCATGGTGGTCAGTGTGCATCATAGTGACCGATTGGCTGCTCATTTGGTTGTTTGGTCACTCAGTTGCTTAGGCTTTTATATATATAGATTGTAAGCGATAAAAATGAAATTTAAATGCTAATCATTATTATTAAGAGTATTATTCAGAAAGCATACAGTTTTTCCCATTAAATAAATATTTAGTGGGCACCTACTGAGTGCTAGGCACTCTTTCAAGCACAAGGAATATAAGAACGAGCACATCATGCAAAGGCTGGCTCTTAAGGTGAAACAGACAATAAGCAAATAAATAACTCAGAAACACTTATGGTTATAAATTTAGGAAACTGTTTTGTTTTTTCTGAAGGAGTATATATATATACTTACAATTCCCGCTCTACTTAATTCCTAATGAGAATGGATAACTTTCTAAACTGGATTTTTTTTTTAAAGGAGAATTATCTCTACTTTTAAAATTTACTTGCCTTTTAATTCTTCCACTAACACGCCTGTGTATGCACTAGTTTCCTATCCATTGTACCGATGAGGAAATTGGAGAGCTAGGAGTTTCACTCACACTGTCAATGGAGGCAGACTTCGGGTCTGAACTCAGGAGTCTGTACCTGCAGAGTCTGCCTTTGCCCCATACCACCTCCCGGTTGTTTTCCCAACTCAGGAGAGCGGAAATGAATAAATACGGGCAATGTGATAGAGATGTAGCTTCTTTAAGAGTAACGGAAGGACAGCTGGCCACATATCTCTTGGCAGGTATTTTAAATCAACCAGGACAGATGGCAACTTGTCAGCCGGTGAATTCTGTTTAATAGAATTTTATGATTCTTTCCCCTGGAGGGGCCTGCTGAATGCCTGTGGATGAATACCTGGTAATCTGTTTGGCTGCCTAGAGGGAGCATGCCAGAAAATCAGAATTAATACATAGGGCTACACTTCAATATGTATCCATTGGAGACGTAGTCTCCGAGGCCAGCTGACCAGGGTTTTACTGAGAGAGCATTGTGGGTAGGTTGGATCGGCATCCACTGCGGTGCTCTTTGATGAATGCTGTGATTCTTAATTGGGATTTATTTGAACACATTGGGAGCAAATTCTTTTCTGTGGGGACACATCTCCAAAATTATAATGCAAATAAGTAGAATAGTATGATTCAATATGTAAATATTTTATTTAAGTACAACTTCCCATGGATGCAGCCAATGCATGAAGTGGAGCCAAGATGTCCTGATAAACTAGGCTGGCTCAGTTCTCATGCCTACAGTCTGTTAACAAGTAAGGCAGTACGGGGTTGCAGAGCAGGCTTGAGGCTGCAGGCCTGGGGACCCAGCCTCTAGCTCAATTGACTTCAGGGTATATTACCTAAGTTCTCTGTATCTCAGATCTTTTTTTTTTTTTTTTTTTAAATCTTTATTGTTCAGATTATTACAGTTGTTCCTCTTTTTCCCCTCCATAGCTCCCTTCCTCCCAGTTCCCCCCCACACACTGTCCTCCTCCATAGGTGTATGATTATTGTCATTGTCCAGTCTCTTCCCGCACCCCAACACCCTTCCCCCCCGAAAATTGTCAGTCCACTCCCTTTCTATGCTTCTGATTCTATTCTATTCACCAGTTTATTCTGTCCATCAGATTTTTTTATTCACTTGATTTTTAGGTTCACTTGTTGATAGATATGTATTTGTTGTTCATAATTTATATCTTTACTTTCCTTTTTCCTCTTCTCAAAGGATACCTTTCAGCATTTCATATAATACTGGTTGGGTGTTGATGAACTCCTTGAGCTTCTTTTTTGTCTGTGAAGCTCTTTATCTGATCTTCAATTCTGAATGATAGCTTTGTTGGGTAAAGTAATCTTGGTTGTAGGTTCTTGCTGTTCCTCACTTTGAATATTTCTTGCCACTCCCTTCTGGCCTGCAAAGTTTCTGTTGAGAAATCAGCTGACAGTCGTATGGGTGCCCCCTTGTAGGTAACTGACTGCTTTTCTCTTGTAGCTTCTAAAATTCTCTCGTTGTCTTTTGCTCTTGGCATTTTAATTATGATGTGTCTTGGTGTGGTCCTCTTTGGATTCCTTTTGTTTGGGATTCTCTGCGCTTCCTGAACTTGTAAGTCCACTTCTTTTACCGGGTAGGGGAAGTTTTCTGTCACTATTTCTTCAAATAGGTTTTCAATATCTTGCTCTCTCTCTTCTTCTGGCACCCCTATAATTCTGATGTTGGTATGCTTGAAGTTGTCCCAGAGGCTCCTTACACTGTCTTCATATTTTTGGATTCTTTTTTCTTTTTGCTTATCCATTTGGGTGTTTTTTGCTTCTTTGTATTTCAATTATTTGACTTGATTCTTACATTCCTCTAGTCTGTTGTTGGATCTCTGTATAATATTCTTTATTTTAGTCAGTGTATGCTTAGATTTATTGATGGTCTCACTAAGTTTATCAGCGGTTTCTAGAAAAGTTTTGAAAAACCTTATAACCATGGTTTTGAACTCTATATCCTGTCATTTGATTTCCTCCTTTTCTGTCACTTGTAATCTGTTTCTTTGTCTCCACATTTTGGCTGTTTCCCTGGGTTGATAGAGTGGCTTTCTGTGTTAGGTGATCACTGAGAGGAATTAACCTCTATGCCACTTGGTTATGCGAATCAGCTGTGTATACAGTGGGAGAACTTCTGTGCTGGAGACACCCTTATGGGACAAGAGTTGTTTCAATGGGGCTTTGGTGCTCAAGAAGTCTGCCCTGAGTGTGTCCCTTGTGGATCTGAGGAGTTGTATTTAGGATGGTCCCACTCTGGCCACTGGGTGATGCTGGCTCTTGTATCCCCGAGGAGTTGCTATTTTAGCCTTTGCCTGAGGATACTCAGCCTTTCATGTGCAAAAGCCTCTGCATGCAGCTTGGGTGGGGCGGGGTCTCGGGGAGTCTACAGGGCGGAGCAACCAGCTATGGCTGCTTCTCAGCCCTGCCCTAAGAGGCACTGGGTCTCAAGCCGCTCTGGAGTTCCTCCCGGTACCAGATGGTGCCAGACAGTCCAGCTCCTCCCTGTATGGTTCTGAGTATCCAGAAACTTGCCTGTAACTGGAGTTCAGAGCTGTCAGGAGCTTTTGCCTCCCTCCAGTACGAAATGCTGCCAGCCCTTTCCGCAAGCCCTTTCTGCAAGCCCCTTCGCACATGCCTCTATACCTCTGCACTTTATTTCTGCACCTCCTCTGAGTCTCAGTCTCTTTCTAGTTGTAGAATTTCCACTCAGCCAGCCTTCCTGTGGGTCTGGGTGATGTCCGTTTTTTCCTTTTGCTGTGGTTTTGAAATGGTTTTGCACGGCTGCAATTCCGGTGTTTACCTATGCTGCCATCTTGGTTTCTCTGGACCTCAGGTCTTTAAAGTCAGAAGTTTTTAGCTTGACAAGGAATTACTTTGCAAAACAAAAGGCAAATACAGACAAGCACAGAGGATTACAGAAGGCACAATGCTATGGCTGTTCCCCAGAATCAACAAATGTTAACATTTCATCCTACTTGCTTAGAACCTTAAAAAAAAAGTATAGAATAAGTTGAAATCCTTATTTTCCCCTCCCAGATCCTTTCCTCTCACAAGCTCCCTGAAGGCCATCACTAACATAGTTGATGAATATTCAGTTCATGTGAATATGTGTGTGTGTGTGTGCACGCACTTGTACATTACCACATACATATGCTTATATGTGTGCATATAGAAGAGGTAGAAGAGAGAGGGCATAGGTGTAGTGACTGAGTGAGAAGCCTTTGGGGCCAGACTGCCTCGATTCAAATCCCAGCTCTGATTCTTACTGGCTGTGTAACCTTGGGCAATTTCTTTAACCTCTCCTTTTTCCCATGTGAGATATAAAATTATAAATCATTTGTCTTATAGGATTGTTCTCTGGATTAAGAGAGTTGATTCATAGATAATGTATTTCCAGCGTATTATCGGAAATATGGTGAATATTCGGGGCATATTAGCTGTTGCTTTGCATGGTTTAAAAACTATATAAATAGCATCATACAGTATGGATCTTTGTGAAATGTAGCATTTCACTTACCATTGTTCCTCTGAGGTCATATGCATCTAGTTTATTAGTTTGCATAACAGTTCAAACATAACACTGTATTCATCCATTTGCCTATTGATGAAAACCTGACTTGGTTCAGATTTCTGACATTATTTTCTCTGTTCAAATGCCTGGTAATTTGCCCAGCCCCATCACATAATTAATTCTTATTAAATTGATGTGGACCAAGATCCCACAGAGGTTTGTTTGTATGTTGTTTTTACTTGTTACTGCTAAGCTCTGACTTCTTCCCTTTTTAAAATCTTACGCAGTTACTGTTTTTGTACCCACATTTATGTCCTTATGTTCATTACCATTAAACTTCATTACCATCTATAAAGAGAGAGGGTTGGCTTACATCACCAAGGCCACTTGCAACTCTTAAAAACGATGTTGGTTATTTTAGAGTAGCACTGTCCAGTAGAACTTCTGTGATTATGGGATGTTCTGTAGCAACCCTGCAGCACTGTAGCCACCAGCCACAGGTGACTTGAGCACCTGAATTGCAGCTTGTGTAATAGAGACTGAATTTTAAATTTTATTTAATTTTATGTATTTTAAATTTAAGTAGCTTCATGTACCTAATGGACACTCTCTTGGACAGTGCAGTTCTAGAGAAAACATATCGTAGTTTTAAAAGATGAAGTTGTATGTATAGAATATAGGAGGAAGCAAACAAGGGGTTAGAATGGCCTGTTCAGGGCCAGGATTCATGTACTTAGTGCTTTTTATTTATTTACTTTTTTCTTTTCCTTATTTAATAGATTTTTTTCTTTTACATTTATTTTTTTTCTCATGGAGAATCACTTATGTTCTAGGCACAATACTAGGTACTAAAGACACAGCTGTGAAGAAGGCAGTCATGGTCCTGCTCTCAAGGGATTTCCTACCTGGGGTCGTGGTCCCAGCCCAGCTCTAGGAATCCTAAGCTATTCTAGGATTCACTGCTGAGGACCAACCTTTAAGAGATTAGGATTCATTGCATATAATGTGGGGCCCACATTGGACTTCGACAGTCTAGTATGAACTCCACTGGTGACTCTAATTGGCAGTCAGGGTTAATAATCTGGTCCAGGGGAGTGCCCTTCCTGAGAAGTAGCTGGGGAGAAGCCTGGTTAACGTTCCTCTTTGGTGGGGAGGTTTCCTGCCTCTTCTAAAGGCCTCCACTTCATGTGATGGAACCCAATCCTCCCTCCCTGAGGAGGAACGACTGCCTGAAGCATGGTGGTCCAGGAAATCAGTCACGTAATCTTATTTATTGTGTAATAGTGTCAAACCTGCAAGCGTATCAAGATAAGCCATGAACTTTATTTCCTGGCAAAATGTATTATGAGTCTTCAAATTGGATTTCTCTGTCCCACCCCCTTTTTAAAAAAAATTGAGTTTAGAGAGGGAGGGAGGAAGGGAAGAGAGAGAGAAAGAGAAGCATTGATGTGAGAGAGATACATCCAGCAGTTGTCTCCTTTATACACTCCAACTGTGGATTGAACTTGCAGCCTAGGTATGTGCTCTGACCAGAAATCAAAACCAAACCTGCGACCTTCCGGTTCATGGAACAATGCTCCAATCAACCGAGCCACACTGGCCGGGCCTGCTCAGTCCTTTTTTCATCTGTAGTCTTGGTCAGTTATCCAGAGTCTAGAACTTGAGACTGGAACTCAGCCCCAGTGGGAGGAGAAGAATGAGGAGCCAAATGTTTCTGAGGTTGAGGGAGTATTGGCTTGGACCCTTTCAGGAGGAAGATGTTTATGGCTGTGTCACTCAGTATGACTGGATTTCACTGTGACCAATAACAGCAAGAGCTGGTATCTCTCTACATGTTCATCAAGGGACGTCTGGGGCCTGTGAACAGGCTGACGAGCATCCTTGTGCAGGAGGTGGTCCGTGTGACAGAGGGAAAGAGAGCACGCAAAGCCCACGCTGGCCTCAACAGCTTCTGCATGCCACTTTTGTTCAAAGCAGCCTCCATGACCAAGCAAGGAAGTGACCTTCCCCAGGGAACAGCAGCAAATAATTGTGAATGCTAATACAGTTTATTATCGTCTTCCCTTCTCATCACAGATCTTTGGTTCAATCCCTTTCAGCTTACAAAACACACTCACACCCCTGCCTCTGTCTCGGGAGACCATATAAAAATCCGATCCAGTCACTGCCGCGGACTGAATAGCCAAGGATTGTGGGCTGGCTCTTAACATCTGAACACTCTTTTGTCCCCTCTGGTTTCAGATGCCCATTAACTAAAATGGCAAGTGATCTGCTTCTCATTTACCCAATATACAATGTTATAACAGGGCTAGAATAACTTAAATCTTTTTGGAAAGGGGAAGAATGGAAGATACATAATCACAATGCTTTGGGGATTTAATGGGAGAGCTGTTACAAGCGCCCTTAGGGAGGGAGCATGTTCTTTTGCTCCCTGGTTATAGATTTCCAGTCTGTTGTTTCCCATGGCTCTTGGTTTCACCTTCTCTCCCATGATCCTCTTTGGCTGCTGAAAAGCCTTGTCAATTAACTTCTTCCCCATAGAAGATGGGGGGCCCTGGTGTTGTTTTGTTTCCAGAAAAGTCATAGTCTCTTTTACCTAAGACTATAAGTCTGGTGCATGAAACTCGTGCACTTGGGGGCAGGGTGTGTTCCCTCAGCCTGGCCTGTGCCCCCTCTCAGTCCAGGAGCCCTTGGGGGATGTCCGACTGATGGTTTAGGCCCGCTCCCCACAGTTGGACATCCTTAGGCCCCCTCCCGGCAGTTGGACATCCTTAGCGCTGCCACGGAGGTGGGAGAGGCTTCCACCACTGCCTCAGTGCTCACCAGCTGTTAGCCTGGCTTCTGGTTGAGTGGTACACGCCCTGTGGGAGTGCACTGACAACCATGGGCAAGCTCCTGCATTGAGCATTCCCCCATTTGGTTGATTTGCATATTAGTTTTTTATTATATAGGAAGGATAGTGTGGCTCCTTGCCTATAAAGCAAGGATAATACTGAGTCATTTTGTCATTGATTTAATTCTGGTCAGGTAATACCAAGAACCACCCTCACAATTAATTTTGATCCCCTGAAACCTACCAGGTTCTCATGGATGAGCCAGAGACAACCATTGTTTTCCCGGCTGAGAGGATGCACTGGCATGACCTTAATTTGTGCAGATGTGTTAACAAGGGGTAGAGCATCCGAACCCTTGATTTGATCCTTGCCTCAGGTTGAGTTTTGACTGGCCTGCTGAAAGTGTTCCTCAGTTTTATCATTTTTATTGTTTGGAGATGGAAAAAACTTAACTCTTTCAA
Source organism: Murina feae (assembly GCA_004026665.1). Classification (NCBI taxonomy): domain Eukaryota; kingdom Metazoa; phylum Chordata; class Mammalia; order Chiroptera; family Vespertilionidae; genus Murina; species Murina feae. The sequence continues at coordinate 11,200 of PVJC01003108.1, forward strand.
CTCTGCAAGTGCTGGAATTTCTGGACTCAGTTCCCTTTTATTTTAAGCTACAACATGGCCAATTCTCCCCCCACCCCAACCCCTGTATTAGTTTGCTAGAGTTGCTATAACAAAGTAACACAGACTGAGTGACTAAAGCAACAGAAATGTATTGCCTCACAGTTCTGGAGGCTAGAAGTGTACAATCAAGATGTTGGTAGTTACTTCCTTCTGAGGTCTGCAAAAGAAGGACCTGTTCCATGTCCCTTGCCTTGCCTTGTGGATGGCTGTCTTATCTACGTCTTCTTACATTATTTTCTCTCTGTGTGCATTTCTATGTCCAATTTCCCCTTTTTACAAGGACAACAATTGTATTAGGTTAAGGCTCACCCTAAAGACCTCATATTCACCTGTTGGCTTTGTAAAGATCTTTAACTTCAAATATGTCCACTTTAACATGTGCATTTTGGGGGAATACAATTCATTGCAGAACACAAGAAGACACTTATAACCTGGTGTTTTTCAAGCTCATTAGGTATATTTTTCTCTTCCAGTTTATTTTAGATGACAGCTTTGCCAAATATTCCAGTGAATAAACATCTTACCAGCATCTAATAACAGCTTCCTTCTGTCCCCTGCCATAAGCTGATGTCAAATATTTTTACTTTATTGTTGTATTATTATGATAGCATCCCAATTCTTGTAGCAACTTATGTATTGACAAGAAGGCTAGGTATTGTGGCAATAAACAACCACCAAATCCTAATGATTCACAGTATCAAGAGTTTATTTCTTGCTCATGCCACATATCTATCAGAGACTAGTTACCTCATTCACATTTTTCTCTCTTTAGACGCAGTGCCAAGTCTATCAGTGGGCTGACCAGTGCTGTGACAAAGGGGAAAAAAAGAGGGAGCAGCCACTAGCTCTTTCAGCTACGGGTGAGAAGTGAGATGTATCACTTCTGCTCAAGTTTACTTGGCCAAAGCAAGTCATATAGCCAAGCTTCAGGTCAAAGGAGATGGAGAGTACAATCCTACATTAGCTGAGGGGTGGGGAGGGACAGGAAGAATCTGTGAGTTGATTACAGCTAGCACAACAGACTGAATATTTCTAGAGAAGTTCAGAGGGATGGTGGACGGAAGCTGACCCCTTGGGACTAGGCAGGTGGGAAGACTAGTCAGGGGTGAAGAGAAGGAATTTGGCCTTGGTACTGAGATCTAACTGGAGTTAGCACCAGAGTCTCTTTTATCAGAGATTTAACAGGTTAACATGTAAGAATCCTTGGCGGGGGCATATTAAGCTTTGTTTTCCAGAATTCCAGGTTGCAGCTCTCCCACTTAGTAGCTGTGTGACTTTTGTTCAGTTCCTTGACCTCTCTCAGTCTGTTTCTCATCTGTCAAAGGGGATAGCTGTATCTCCCACCTAACAGGAATGTTTTGGATATTTCATCTCCCCACGTGGTAATTGTGCAACCTTGGACAAGGTACTTAACTTATACATGCCCCAGTTTCCTCATCTATGAAACAGAGACACTGGTCTGTTTTTTTGTAAGATTGTTAAAAAGGATGTAATGATGTAAAACACTTAACACCATTGCCTGGCTCGTAGAAAAGGCTCAATAAATGAAAATTGTTTTAATTGTAGTTGTAGTTAGCCTAGGTGATACACAGTCTCCGACGTACAGTGAGTATGCAATAAATACAAGATAATCACTTTCTGCACTAATAATTTACTGGAGAGTGCAAGTCTAAGAAGCCAGAGTCAGGAAAATGGGGGCTGAAGTAGGTAAAGAGGGAGAAAAAATATGAGAGAGGGAGTTCATTGCCAATCAGGGCACACCTTTCCTGACACGGGTTGTCTAATCTCTCAGGATGTGTTCCTGGAGGTCATCTGTAGTCACTGCATCTCCAAACAGTCCATGCAGTCAGAGGAGGAGAGAAGAATGTATCTGTTGACTCCCAATGCCCCTGGGTCCGGATTCCCTTCATGAAGCACGCGTTTTCAGACTTCTGTGTTGCCTGGACAGATGCCACGTGAGTCAGCTTCTGGCTCAGGGGCATCAGGGAGGCCCCAGAGCAGGAGATGATAGTGTGGCATGAAAGGAGACAGTGAACTCTTGGAGTGTCTACGTGAGCCACAGGAGTAACTAGGAGCAGCCTGCGAGGCAGACTGTGAGTCTGCAGTGGTTGGTGGCCGGCTGATTGCCATGGGGATAGTGCAAGTGGCCACCGAGGGCCCGCTCTGGCCTGAAATCCAAAGTGTGTGCATCCGGGGCGTCTTATAAACATAATCACCCTTTTAGTCTCATTTTCTCCTTTAAGGGCGAGGGGACTGATGCCCAGTGGGAAAAGCCATTTATTTAGTTGCAGAATGGAAATTAGAATCCATGTCTTCGGAAGCATCCTTAGTTCTTGATATGCAGATCTCCAGTTCAGTTTCAGCTCGTTGTCATCAATCCATCACTCACACACACACACACACATGCACACCCCCATCATCTCTGTGCTTGCCTGTACTGAAGGCTTCCCTTATATCTGGTGCTGTGCTGCGCTGGGCACCTCTCATAGGAGAATGGGGCACTGGGAGAGAAGAACTGTGAGTTGCCTTTTCTCCTGACTTTATGCTTCATCTGCTGTGGAGGTTGTGGAGCTGAGCTGACGGGGAGGAAATTGGATGCACACAGGACATGTGATAGCTGGAATGACTGAGGTTGTCCAGGCCAAGCGAGGAGGAAAGCAGCTGTTCCATCTCTGGCTTGAGCTGCAGTGTGTTGGCAGCAGCTCTGAAATGCAGGGAGAAAAGGGATTTCCAAGGAGGACCCTGGCTTCTCTGAATCCCATGGGACCTTCGACATAGTCTCCTCATGGCACCGAACCATCCAAGGGCCTGGTGCTCAGAAACTGCAAGGCTCTGCGCAGGGACTGAATCACAGGCAGGTCCATGTTACGCCTCCTCTCTTCTAGCAGGTGAGAGCGTCGTTGGAAGATAAGCAAACATGTAAAAGATTATTAATAATATTATCTCATGAATAGTAATAGCTAACTGTCACATGCTTGGCTAGGAGGGACCTTTTATACCTCCACGATCTCAGCTTGGAGTTCATGGATAAGCTTTGTTGAGTCTGTGGACCACCTGAAATTCATGCACATCATGTGCAGATGCATTTCTCTGGCGAAAGGGTCTATTGATCGATTATGTTCTCAAAAATGTACGCAGTCCTCACACCCTGAAGCACTCTGCTTACTGCATTTCATCCTCACAGCAGCCACAGTTCTCAGATTAGAAAACTGAGACCCAGAGACATGACGTGGCAGAATCAGTATTTGAACTCAGACGTCTTTGACCATAAACCAAATGCTTGGCCCACTTTGCCATGGTGTGTTCCCACAGCGCTGGGAAGGGGAAACCGAGGCAAGCAGTGGTGGGCGCATCCCCCCAGCTCTGATTTTGTCCAGCAGTGCTGTGTGGAAGCTGCTTGGAACATAAAGTCAGTGCTTCAGGGCGAAGCCTGAGCCATGGGCTCCTCAGCCTGGAGAGCAGCAGTCTGAGGGCGGCCTGCCTGTGGGTCCCTGAATGTGTGTGACGAGGGTGATGGTGGGTAGGTGTCCCTGTGTCCACAGAGACCAGAGCCTGTGCATGGCTGCATGAGGAGTGCGGTGCACACCTAAGGAGGAGTGCGTTCACAGCGGGGAACTGAAGAGGAGGTATTAAATCTCCCGAGAGTCAGAGTGGTTTTGTCTGAGGCCAGAGGAAGCATACAGAGACCTTACAACACTTCCTTTGGTTGCAGGTTTTCTCTGTGGTTCTAAACAGACTATAGTCTCCTGATGTCCGAAGGCCAGCGCTGAGTTAATTGGTGTATCCAGGCCTGGGTTGTCTGGTGTCCTCGCTGCAGGCCCAGCAGGGGCACTTGACACCCACGCCCCTTAGCTTTGCTGTTCCCCCAGGGAGATCTGCACCTCCACGGGAGCACCCGGAGCTCAGATGCTCTGTGAGTCCTTTCCCACTGTGAGGAGCTGCCAGGCTTGCACAGCTCACAGCCCCTGGGCCATGAACTGCTGAGATTCTGTTGTGCAGACTGAACCACATGGAGACATCATTCGATTGGGTTTACTGGACTGATGGTCGAAGCTGAATGAAAGAGGTGGAGAGAGCTGGAGCCCCTGGAACCAGTGGCCAGAGTAAGCTTCCAATTCTGGAGAGAGGCAGTTAGATGAGGCTAGGAGGAGGAGGATTGCAATCATATCTGATAAATGCTCAAAAGACCATGACTTAGGACCGTGAGCAAATTCTTTAACTTCTTTATTGAAAAACTCAATTTTCCCAGCTGTGAAACAGGGAGGCACTAGTATGCAATTCATAGGACTGTTGTAAAGATTAAGAAGTAGAAGTCCTTCTCTAACCGGTTTGGCTCAGTGGATAAAGCATTGGTCTGCAGACTGAAGGGTCCCAGGTTCAATTCTGGTCAAGGGCATGTACCTTGGTTGCAGGCACGTTCCCAGTGGGGGGTGTGCAGGAAGCAGTTCTCTCTCATTGGTGTTTCTAACTATCTACCCCTCTCCCTTCCTCTTTGTAAAAAAAAATCAATAAATATATTTTTTTAAAAAGAAATAGAAGTCCTATAGAGAGATTAGTGAGTGATTGTCATGTAAGGTTCAATAAGTATCAATCATGACTAACATTGTTATTAATAATACTTCTATGTACTATTTTAAAACAGGCCATGGTAAATAGTCCAAGTGTAAAAATTCAAAGTGGAAAAAAATCATGTTTGTACTGAAGCTACTACTGTTATCTCACGATTCTCTGAATTGGAACCATCAGGAATTACAGTTTACATTCATATGTGAATTTGTTCAAAGTTGATCTTCCATGCTAGGTATAAGCTCTGTGAGTTTGGGTTCTTTGTGGTGTTCAACCACTATATCCCAGCAATTGGGACAGTATTTGTTAAATAAATGAAGTAATGAAAAGCACTCAGTTGAGCAGCATATAGAGAGGTATTTATACAAAGTATATGCAGTGTGAGAAAAGATAACGTAGAGGATTGTAAGGATTGCAAATGTTTCTGCTGGAGGTTGGAGGGGTGTGTGTGTGTGTGTGTGTGTGTGTGAATGCATGTGTGCGTGTGTGTGTGTGAATGCATGTGTGCATGTTTGTGTGTGTGTGTGTATGCATGTGTGCATGTTTGTGTGTGTGTGTGTGAATGCATGTGTGCATGTTTTGTGTGTGTGTGTGTGTGTGTGTGTGTGAATGCATGTGTGCATGTTTCTGGGAAAGCATCCCAGAAGAGGATGCTCTGAGCCTGGGTGGGTGCGGGTCTTTCATCAGGTTGGGAAGCAGGCAGGAGACATTCTAGGTTGAGCGCTGGTGCCTAGGAGTGCTCCGTGCCCACAGAGTGAATGAAAGGGAGAGGCTCTGGGCTGCTTTCAGGGCGCTGGCTTTGCGGGCCTGCGGAGAGCAGGTGATGGGCAATCACTGCTGGTTTCAGCAGGAGTGCTGGAGCTTAGTAGACGCAGGCTCTGGGAGAGAATGGAATGAGCTGCTATGGAATCAAAATGGGGTCACTTTGCTGCTTGGATTCTTCTAAGAAAATTTGCTGTTTTCAAAGAGGCAGTTCCTCTTCCCGAACCTCCACCATGTTTTTCTCCAGTAAAATTGAGTAAGAGCCTGGGCTCTGGCCTTGGACCTGGATTCCAGTCCCAGATTGGCTGTGACCAACTTCGTGACCCTGGGCCGTGTCCTGCTTGTTTCTTGGGGTGTTATGAATTGCCAGGGAGGTATCGTCTGGGGGAGAACTTTGTAAACTAGTAGGAGCGGTGAGGATGTGAGGGATGAGCTTATTTATTTATCCCTCGGAGGTGGCGCTGCACCTGGTCTTTAAGCCTAGGAAGCGGAGCCAGACTTTGCTTCAATTAATGTGTCTCTTGAAAGTGTGTTTTTTATTGAAGCAGCAACTCATTCAGGTGTCAGAACTGGGGCCAGAGGCTCAAGAAGGCCTCCTTTATCACCTTAGAGCTGAGCTGCTCAATACGGTAGCCATAAGCCACTGCAGGTATTTACATTTAAATTAATGAAAATTAAATAAAATGAAAACTTCAGCTTCTCAGTTGCAGTAGCCACTTCTCAAGTGCTCAGTAGTTACGCCGTGTTGGCTACTGTATTGGATGGCACAGCAGTCATTGTAGAGAGCGCTGTGGGGGGCGCTGTCTGGGAAGGGGCAGGGAGGGAGCCCCCTCTCTCTCCCCTCCCCCGTCGCAGAGAGCGTTGAGAGGATGCCTGTGGCTTGGTAGCACCTTCCAGGGTTTGCTGACTCAGCCCAGGGAGGCCTGCAGGGGAGAGAGTCCTTGGGTGAGGGTGGATTCATGCATCGTCCATGCCATCCTGACCTCCAGGCTGTCTTTGGGGATGGGCAGGACACACACCAGGTTGTGCAGTCGCTTCTTGGGATCCAAATGCTCACCAGGAACGAATGCTTCTCTTGGCCTCCTGCTGTGCTTTGTGTACAGCTGTTTAACTTCCCTGCAGGCAATAAGCAGCCACTTGTCTGGCTGTATTTGCATTTTCTGTTGAGGTGCAGAGGCTGGGAGCTGCCGCACAGTAAGGCCCCTTTCCATTTCTGTCATCCCCCTGCCAGTGCCTCCTCAGAAACCTTGGAAAGTGAGAGTGACAGGGGCCCCTTGCCCAGCTGATGTGGTGGGATTTGGATGGGATTCAGCTGGGTAACTGCCAGTCACGCTAATGGACTCTCCCTCCAACTCCCTCCGCCCCAGCCATTCCCTGGGGACAGAGAGAAAAAGTGACTTCCCCTCACTGTCTGCTTGATAGACAGTGAGGGACGGAATGAGAAGGGAAGTTGTGGAACGGCCCAGAAAACTCAAGTGGCCTAGGCTGGACTCCCCCAGAGCGAGACAGCAGGACAAAGAAACGGCAGCTCTAGACACTCCACCCTGAAGCACCAACCTTAATCCAGGAGGAGATGTAGAGAGGGAGAGAGGGGGAGAGGGGGAGAGGGGGAGAAGGGGAGAGGGAGAGAGGGAGAGAGGGAGAGAGGGAGAGAGGGAGAGAAGAGAAGAGAAGAGAAGAGAAGAGAAGAGAAGAGAAGAGAAGAGAAGAGAAGAGAAGAGAAGAGAAGAGAAGAGAAGAGGAGGAAGCAGTTCATTCATGCCGGGAATATTCGCTGGTGGCAGGCAGTCACAGGCAGTTGCCCCGGTCCATGTGGCATCTCTGTTGGTGCGAGGGAAGAGCCAACCTTCCTGAGTCCTAACTGCACATCAGACACTGTCCGGGCCCACTCTGCCCCATAGCCACCCCACAGGATGCACGCTGGCATTACCAACCCCACTGTTCAGAAGTTAGGTCACTTGTCCAAGGTCATTCATATGGACACGGCGGAGCTGGTCCTGGCAGCCCGGCTTCCCAGTCCACACTGTCCACCTCACCCTGTGAGCTTTGCTGCTGCGCCGGAGCCTGGGAGGGCCGACGCTCTATCTACTGAGCCAAACCGGCCAGGGCCACCTCTAGGTTCTTGATTAGCTCATCTATTCCCTCCAGACAATTATGCTTTGATTTCATTGGGGCCTTTAGCAATCTCACAGAATCTTTGGGCAAGATGTTTAAATGTGGGCTTGTTGTTAATATATGGGTTTGGTTATAGTTGGCTGAACAGACATATTCTGACAGTGTTGATTCATGAATTGATGTTGACTGGAAAGGTGGTGGCCCAGCGCCATACTGTCTGATTTTGTGCCCAGTCCTTCCTGGCCTGACGCCGTTCAGCGGCCACTTAGCTGAAGGTAGCATAGCGATACTTACCGATCCTTTAAGTCCGTGGCTCCTGGAATTTTGGCTTTTCACAAACTGGTAAATTTGCATTTTAAGACCTGATACAGAATCTTTAACTTTTATTTTTGCCAAGTGTAAACATGTGATTATATTAACTACCATCTCTTCATGTCACCAATATTTTACTAAGGTATTTTCATATCAAAAAAGGAGGAAGGACATAAGAAACAGCTCTTCCCAAGAAAGAATAAGTGACTGCCTTAAACTGACATTAAAAGAAAATAATGTAATAGATGTAACCCTAAAAATTGCAACATGAAAGTTTAATTTTCAAAACGACAATGCATGTAATTTCTGCAGTTTTCTCTATAGATCTGTCATTTTGTAGATTTATATTTGACAGTGCGTCATAGCATAGAGCTTTAATGTCAGCCTTGGGCTTGATTGGTTTTTTAGACATTGTGGGAAGTTCGGGTTCACAAAGCTCTGCTGAAAACCATAGAAGAACAATACTCTTTCTTTGTTGTTGTTGTTGCTGTTAATCTTCGCCCGAGGATATTTTCCCATTGATTTTTAGAGAGAGTGGAAGAGAGAGAGAAAGACAGAGAGAATTATCGATGTGAGAGAAACATATCAGTTGATTGCCTCCTGCATGAGCCCTGACCAAGTCCAGGGCTGGGGAGGAGCCTTCCACCGAGGTCTGTACCCTTGACCGTAATTAAACCCAGGATGCTTCAGTCTGCAGGCAGACGCTCTATTCACTGGGCCAAACCCAAGAAAAATACTCTTAATGCTCTTTCACTTGATTAAAATATTTCACAGTACACAGGCTGGGATGTAGGTCCCCTATGCCTAAGCCATATACACGCACGTGTCTGGCCTGACACATGCGGCCATTCTGCCTTCTTTTCCTCAGGGTTCAGGGAACAAGCCGTGGTATCTGGTGGTGAGGTGTGCAGGAAGGATTCTGACGGATGAAGGAGGGATGTTTTGCGCGTAGGGGGATGCTCTCACCGAGGGGACTGCTCCCACCTGGGGTGCCCAGGCAAAGGCCCTGACCATCTTGAGTGAGGGAGGCAGGAAAAGAGCTGAGAGGGATGAGAGGGAAAAGCCCAAACCCTCCTTCTCCCACTCCCAGCCATTCCAGATCCTATTTGAAGTCCCGTTTAGGAACTGCTATTGGAGAAACAGCACCTTCCCTGGGTTCTCAGTGTCTCCATGGGCTGGAAGCAGGACCTGGGATTTCACAGGCATTAATAGAAGGTTCTTCCCGGTGGCTCAGAGCTCAGCCATGTGGTAGAGGCTGGGACTTTTAATGGACTTGAGTTCAGACTGCGCATGAAGAGCCTCTGCATTAGTCTCAGTCCACCTTAATGGAAATGCTATGTTCAGATCATGTGCTAGAGCAGGGTCATTTTGCATGGATAATATTTTTGGGGGTGGGGCTTCTTGTGTTGTGTGTATTAGCAGTATCCCTCGCCTAAACCCACCTGTTGCCAGTGGCACCCTCCAGGACAAAACAAAAATGATCTCTAGACATTGCACAGTATTTCCAGGGGAGGGGGCAAAATGCCCTTGGTTAAGAACCACTATTCTGCATATGCCACATGGGGAGCTGTGTTTGGTTCTGGGCTCTCCATTGTTCGAGGGACAGTCACACACTGGGTTACCACGTCTAGAGGAGTGGGATGAACCAGGGGGAGGTGTACAGCAGCCTTGTCATTAGAACATTGGAGAATATTTAGACTGGAGTGTTTAGATGGGAGGAGAAAGGGCTGAGTGATGGTCCATGTTGGAGAAGGACAGCCCAGCTCTAAATCCTTCCCGCTTCTCTTCTTTTTCTTCCTCCAATATTTATTTTTCTTTGTAACACTTACCTATCTCCTCCCCCCCACCTTTCCTTTTCTCTGGCTTCATTTACCTTTTCATCAACTTCATATACTACTAGAGGCCTGATGCATGAAATCCGTGCAAGAGTAGGCCTTCCTTCCCCGGGCTGCTAGCACCAGCTTCCCTCTGGCACCCAGGACCCAGGCTTCCCTCACAGCCCCGGCTTTGTCTGGAAGGTTCTACAGTCTAATTAGCATATTATGCTTTTTATTATTATTATAGATTTTTATTGTGATGAAATATATATAACAAAACTTGCCATTCTCACCATTGTAAGTCTATAATTTGGCAGCACTGGTGCAACCACCACTGTTGAAGTTCCAAAAATTTTCATCACTCCAGACAGCATCCACTGAGTTTTATCCTTCTGAGCCATCACTGGGCACAGAACCTTGCTGTAATCCCTGCCCTTGGGTGAATCCCACCCTCCATGCTCAGCAGGGATGGTGAGACTTGGCTGCCTACTTTTCCTATTAGCAGGTCTCAGCTGGGCTCTGTTTCCTCTCAGTTCATGTATATCCTAAATGCCTTCATACCCTAAATGCCTTCACATTCCCAGCAGGTGTTCCAAACCATTCCCGTGTTTTTATTTGACCCCACCCCATTATCCTCCTGTCATACTACTTATAATCTTGCCTTTGTATCACTACAAATGAAGTTTACCTACTATGAATTTATTAAGCTCTTCCCCCCCCACAATTTCACCCTATCGCTATCACTTCTCCTTTAGGCATTGTCTCGGAGGGTCATGTGCGGTTTTTGTCTTCTTTTCTTTCTAAAACTCGTTGCCCCACCTGAGACTATGGTCATGTCTCTTGCCTCCAGCACCTGGTGTGAGAGCCGTGCCCTCACTTGGTTGACATTTTGGTATGCTCCTTCTGCTTCTTCTTAACAGGCTGTGTTGGCTCGGGCTGCCATAACAAGAACCACAGCTTATACAACAAACATTTATTTCTCATCACCATTCTGAAGGCAGGGAAGTCCAAGATCAGGGTGCCACCGTGGTCAGGTTCTGTGCTTGATGGGCCACAGAGATGCTAGTGGATAGGCATCCAGCAGGTGCCTGCAATGGTTGGTGGAAGACAGAGCTGCCCCCCTGCTGTGGCTGGGGACCCAGCCCCTTGCAGGAGCAGAGTGTTCCTACATTTGAGTATTAAGAGGACTACTATTCCAATTACTTCACACTTTGCTTCATGGCCCGTAGTTATCCTTGCTTCACCCAGAATCCACAAAATTCTCTCAAGAAAATATCCCGTGTCCTGTGTAATCTTATCCCTCGATACATAGAAGCTCAAACCCTGCCCAAGGGCCTTTGGAGGAGGGAGCAGACATCATCTCCATCTTCAGGCTGCCGTCCCAATAACAACAACAACCCTTCTGTTTTCCTCTCCAGTTGCCAAACAGAAGTCCTGGACATATATAGTGTGGGGTGGGGATGGGGACTTGCTTTTACCTGTGGGGTCTGGGCCTCTGTTCAGCCAACCACCAGGCCCTCTTACACAATCAGAGAGGGGGTGTCACACTCCTCTCTGTTGAGACACGTCAGCATTTTCTGTACCATCCGCGAAAAGGAAAGGCTCAGGCTGGAGTGCGTGTAGCCTAATATTCTCAAGTGCATGTGATTCATCCTTTCGGTTCACTTGACTGGTGGGACGGGTTTAATTCTGTGCCGCTCTGGTGGGCCTAAAGTAAGGTGACCAGATTTTAACATTGGTAAAGCGGGACATCATTGACGGGGGAGGGGGGGAGGGTTATTTTTTTATTATTATTACTTAAAATATTACAAAGAGTAGTACATATGTCTCTTTCCAAAAATCGGGACTTTTTTAAAACGCTGCGGGATGAGGGACAAACTGTTAAAAATCGGGACTGTCCCGCCAAAAGTGGGACGTCTGGTCACCTTAGAACTCTAAAGTGCCACAGATCAGCTGGCTCAGAGTTGTGGCTGGAGAACTCCAGAAACATTTGGATGCACAATGATGTCGGCACAAATGTGGATCAGTCTTATGTCCCAGGCTGTGAGTGCCCAGACTTTATCTGCGAAAAAGTGGATCTGAAGTGCGTTGTGCTGTCTCTTCTCTCAAAGGCTGGGGTGGGAGGAGGCAAATGGAGCGTGGAAGGGAATGCCCAGCTAATGGAGGAGAGAGGTGGTGACACATTCGACTCAGAGTGACCGAAGTCTGCTCCCAGATCTACCAGGCAAGACCCTGAGAGTTCCCAATTGAGATCCTTTGACTTAAAGGCAATATTTCTCAGGATTTCAAGCACTGTTGACAGTGGTAGACATGCGACTGAATTGGAGATATTTTTATCCACCTTCTTTGTTTTTACACTAAACCCAGAGTTCGGTGTCTAACCCCACTTAACAGTATGTGTTAAAATATTTAAATGCCAGGTGCCAAATCCCCTGCTTCATTTGGCCTCCGAAATATGAGGTCTGAAGGAAGGCAGGCTCATCTCAGCCCCTTCAAACGAGCAGCTCCTCAAGAGTGCCAAACGCTGCTATCGTGTATCGTCCTGTGGGAATAAAAATTAGCTTTTTTTTCATGAGTATTCAAGCTGCTGCCTTATTTATCGGCCAAAGATTCAGACTCAGCTTATTGCTGCAACGGCAAACATGTCTGGGTCCCGAGTGTGAGTGTGGGGTGTGGAGTGGTCGTGGAGGAAGAATTGTATTTTTCCTCTGCACCTAACCACCTACGGATTGCCTGATGCCATGATGTGTCGGTCGTTGGTGAGGTGTCGTTTCATGCAACATGAGATTAGATAAAACAATATGAACTAATTGTCCCTGTCAGAACCTACAGCCTCAGTGTAGAGCCACCTGGGCTTCAGATTGGTTCTAGTTCCTAGAAGGGAGTCACAATTCAACTCTCCCTGGTACCTTGGAGTATCTGGGAGAAGTTAAAAACAACCCAGACTTGTAATTTTCCAAAATAGTTATCACTGTGCATCTGCACAGAAAATACAAGAAATCAACACATGCTTAAGCGTTTGCATTCTGATTTTCTTGCTGATACCAGGGTTCATTTTCTTGAGGATGCTGGAAATGTTTCATTGTCTCAGCTTAATCATAGACCGATCCTTCAGGCTCCTCAGACAAACCCACAACTTTGTACATTTGGCAAATAGCTCATCCAGGAGGCTGAAATCTTAGTCCTCCGAGTTCTAGGCAAGCGATGGCTTTAAGATGTCCTTTTGCTTTTAAATAGTTTGAAACCACTGCAGGGGAGGGGGGGGCATGGATGGAGGAAGAAGAAATCCTATTTGGAAGGAAAACTGGAGAGCCAGCTGCATGTGTGATAGAACAAGTTGCTTATAGATTCATTTTAAAAAATGAAACCTTGAAACTTGAGGACTGAGGTCCCTGGGGCCACGTGATAAATGGTGATAGTTTAGCAGAGCTACACATTCCTTCCCTCTCTTTTCACATTTATTTCTTCCTGAGGTAGATCAGAGTCTGAACTTTGAAGGGGCCTGGCAGTCTTTGCTGGGGAGAGGAAACTTCTCAAAAGAGCACCTTGTGAGCGCTTTAAATATCTTGCCAGGCAGGTGCAGTCACGGGAGTGATTTTTTTAAGATGTCAGGTTACATACTTTATGCACTAGTTTGGGGTTCTGATTGTGTCTGAGTCCATTGTTTGACGTGTGGTTTCAAGCCAGTTGCATGGTGAGCCAGAGTGCTCTGGTTGTTTTGATTTGTTCCCTAATTGTTTAGAAATGTGCTCATTAAAAGACAAGGTAAACACGGTTTCAGGTGTTGAGCGGAAGGCAGGAACGATGGGAAGCTGGGAGGGGGACAGAGTAGATGGGAAAACCCTGTGGTCCTTTAAAATCAAAGCCTATCCCAGAAACAAAGGCTGTCGGCATACAGAAGCTCTTTGTATACCAAGCACGTCTCTGGTTACGGATGAACCGTCTCCAATAGCTGCTATCCAATTTGTCATATTTTATTCATGAGTTGTGGTGTGCCTGGGTGAAATAAGCAAAGCAAAGCTCCACATCATCATCACGGCATAAGAAAAGATAAAATAGTTATTATCGTGACATTTTTGAAGAATTCTTAAATCTCTCTAATAATTTCTTTGAAAAAGTTGCCAGGAACGACTGGATGTGTGGCGGGTATTTATGCTGGTTGGGACTCCCGGGCTCAGTTCCACGCAGACCCACACCGACAGACTCTGCATATGGTGAATACGAGCAAAATTAAGGAGAGGCCCCAGCAGTAGTTACACAGAAATAGAAATGCTGACAGGCATCATGGCATCTATTATTCTCACATTATTACTATGAGGTTGATCAAAAGAGTGCATTCTCCTGTTTTTATCCTTTTTTTAAATGAGATATGGGGTCTGCATTGGTGTGGGGAGATTGGGGGGAATCTTGGCAGGAAAAGCCAACTTAAAAGTATGTCTACACCCTATTGATGTGGGTCAGCAGCAAAGAGTTTAGGAAAGAAGCTGTGGATTCATATCGTGAATTTGAAAAGTAAACTGAAGCACTTAAAAAAAAAGATACATCAACCTCACTAAACAGCACAACCAAAAAGACCAACTGTTGTTCTGTAGGCTTCCTCTGCTGACACAGGGCTAGACTGTTCCTCATGGATTAACTAATTTATCCTGAGATACCTATCAACCCACGACTTCTTATGTTCATGGCCAACCCGCCCTGCTACAAATTATTTATGGTTTTAGTGTAAGATATTTATTCACTCGGGACTTATTTTCATCATGCTCAGTTCTACCCATCTGTGGACACTGCTGGACTATGAGCAACTTGAGACAGCTGGTGCGAGAAAGCCTTCCACCTGTAGTCTCTGCAGGGGAGAGCAGTTGAACCACTTTAAACTCCCACCAGCAACCATGCGTGTGCCCTCTGTTCTACTTTGATGCCAATATCATTGATTTCCCCCTAAAAACTTCCCTCTCCTCAGCTGGGACTGCTTGGCACTTGAGCCAACCTCACTGTTCAGCCTGGGACTTGATTTCCTGAGATAGAATTATGGAGGAGGAAAAAATAGTTTTCCTCTACCCTTCTGAGTTCTTAGCGGAGGTCCTTGTAATGAAAGACAGATTACCAAGAGGAAAACAAAAGTTCATTAATATGTGTACCTCGTGTATATATGGAAGATTCCAGGCAAAAATGAAGGTGGCTTAGAATACAGATTTAAATACATTCTTCCTAGGGAAAGGGGACGGGAGATGTAGGCCTTTTAGAGGAGAGTAAATGGTTTTTAGGAAAGATGAATGGGGATGGGGAGAGATAGTTTGTAAGAAAGTTGAGGTGTGATGTCAACTTCCAGTCTCCTGTCCTGTGACAGGAGTCAGCCTTTGCTGGCTGATGACACTTTTCCCATTGAGGGGAACTGTGACATTTAAACTCCTTTTGGGGCGGGGGTGGTGGTGTCTGATTTTAGGCAGATCAGGAGACTTCAGTGAAAGCCTCTCCTTGCATTTGCTGTTTTTCAAGCATCTGCAGCTCGAGATCATCAATATAACAACCTGGCATATGTTGGGGTGGCATGTTCTCTGACCTTCAGAATAAACCCAACAAAAGCTTGTTTCCTATCTTAGATGATTTGCCACAGTAGTGTTATTCCCTGGAGACAGTATTCTGACCAGACCTTCCTGGGAGTGGTCATAACATACCCTGTGCTTGTAGAAAGGTGTGGGCCATATCACTAAATAAATCAGGGTCAGCTTTCTCATCTTGTGGAAAGGAAGATAAAGTTATGATAATTTATCTCCCTTTCCACAGTTTTCCTGTGGGTTTGTGTCTCCGCTGCAGCTCCAGCAGCCAGAGCGCCACTGCGGCTGTGAGGCTCAGGGCTGCTGAGTGCTGGGACCCCTGCGGGCTTGTGTCTCTGCTCCTCCAGCCCCAGTGGCCCCAGACGCAAGTGTCCTGGCCTAGCTGCCATCATCTTTGTCGCGGAGCAACAATTTGCACATTCCCTCCTTATTGGCTATGGGCGCCACCATCTTTGTTGCGGACTGATGGTTAATTTGCACATTACTCTTTTATTAGATAGGATGGTCTTATAATCAACAATGTCTCAAAGTTATAATTGACAGCTTTTGGTTTTCTTCCTTAGAGTGTGTAAAATATTGGTGTATCTTATTGTCCATGGCACCTGTTGAACTTTGGTGTGTAGGTTGGGAGAGTGCACATAGCACTGGGGGTAAACCAACATGCTGATGCTGCACTTGGCCTGAGACTGGTCAGTTTGCCACTGCTGACCTGGAACCAGAATGCCACGCAGGACCCAGTTCTTAGCTGTGGCTGCTTGTCATAGCATTTGGGATAAACAAATACATGCTAATGGCTGTCTTCACCCCAGGTGATTTTTCCCCAGGCTCAGGGTGAGGCACCTTAAAGGAGAAGGCCTTCACCTGCCTCAACATGTATGAACCACAGGTTTCACTGGAAAGGAGACACACAGGGTGGTGGATATTTGGTATGTGGCACAGTTTTCCGTAGCACTTGGCTTTTAGCTACTTAATTCTGCCTAAGCTGGTCATAGCATTCTTTTTTTGATACTTCATTTCAATAAGGTCTCACCATAATAGAAGCCTGTCCAGCCCACCAGTGTGGACCTTGGTGTGTGTGTGGACTCCTGCTTTGATTCTTTCTTTTTGAAAACATGTGACTTTGGAATCCCTTCTCCCTCAATCTTTGAGTGACTGGCTGGAGAAAAATCATTTCTTTTTTGGAGCCTTTATCTTGGAAGATGCTCTGAGAGCTCATTTACATATTGATCAATCAACAAGTATTGCCTGACAGTCTGCCCTGCTGCTGTGTGGCAGCCACCGCTGAGTCCTAATTGTACCAGAAGAATTTCCCAAACATCCTGCTCTCGAGGGGCTCTTGGTCTAGGTGCAGGGAGGAGAGAACCAGCAATATATCTCATTCATTCATTCAATAAAGATTTGTTGCACAGCCATGTGACAGGCACTGTTTCGGGTCTTGGAGATGTAGCAGAGAAAAGACAGTCTCTGTCTTCATGAACCCTGTGTTCTGGCAGAGGTGGGCAATCACAATAAACAAGTAGTTATATAAGACATAATTTAGTAGCTTTAGGTAGTAATGTATGCTATGAAGGAAATAAAATAGCCGTACTATAGAGTGGAAGAAAGGGAGAGGATTGAGTTTAGGTAAGGTTATTGGGGAAGGCTTCCCCACAAAGGTGATGTTGGAGCTTGTGCCTGAAGGAAGGAGTCAGCCATGCAAAGATTATATTATTAATGGTCACTTGCATTTTATTGATTGATTGATTTTTAGAGATATTTGTTGTTCCATTTATTTATGCATTCAGTGGTTGAGTCTTATATGTGTCCTCACCGGGGTTTGAACCCACAACCTTGGTGCATTGGGATGATACTCTAACCAATGGAGCTACTGGGTCAGGGCTGTGCATTTTTAATGATGGACACTTTTCATGTACTGAGCACTGATTACGTTCTTTATATTCATTAACTCTCTTAATCTGTATAGTAATCCTTACTAATCTTGTGAGGGAGATGGGTATTATGAGCCCTATTTTATAGAAAGAGGTGCAGGGAGGTTACATCACTTGGCCAAGGTTTTAGGTCCAATAGGTGGCAAAGCTAAGAGTTGAATCCAGGCTGTTTTGTTCCAGAGCCCACATTCTTGGAATAACTGGTACAAAGGCCCTTAGGATCAAAGAAGTTTCAGGGGCTCAAGGATTATCAGTGTGGGTGGAGGCACCCAAGGGGGCCAGAGAGAGTCAAAGCTTGGTCTTCATTTCAGCCCCAGCTGCCCCCCTGAGTCTAAGGGGTCTTTCAGGCCATGCTAAGAAGTTCAGGTTTTATTTAAATTGCATTAGCCTGTGTGGTTGGTTCAATAATGATCCCCTACTCTTAAAGACAAACATGTCTGCCCTGCTGGGTAGCTCAGTTGGCTAGTGTCATCCAGATAGACCAAGGTTGTGAGTCCCCCTCTCAGGGTACATACAAGAATTAACCAATGAATAGATAAATAAGTAGAGCAACTAATCTCTCTCTCCTCTGTCTCCTACTTCTCTCTCTCTCTCTCTCTCTCTCTCTCTCTCTCTCTCTCTCTCTCCTTCCTCTCTCTAAAATCAGTAATAATAATAAAAAAAGATATCCATGTGCTAATCCCTAGAACCTGTGAATGTCACTTTACATGATAAAAGTGACTCTGTGGATGCAATTAAGTTAAGGATATTTAGGGGGAAGATGATGTGGCTTATCCAGGTGGGCTCAATGTAATCGCAAGCGTCCTCATGAAATGGAAACAGAAAGGTCAGGTAAAGAGGAGGTGGAAGCGAAGGGCGGTTGGTTACGAGATGTTGGCTGCTGACATTGAAGAGGTGGGAAGGGATATAACCAAGGAAAGCTGGAAAAGGCAAGGGAATGACTTTCCTTTAGGACCTCTGGAGGGAGTGTGGCCCTGTGCAACCTTGGTTTTGGTCTAGTGAAACCCATTTTAGGCTTCTGACCTCCAGAATGGTAAGTTAATACATTTATGTCATTTTAAGCCACTGAGTTTGCAGTAATTAGTTGTAGCAGCATCAGGAAATTAATGCAGGCAGCTATTTGAGGGTTTAAAGTAAGGGATGAGGTGATTGATACGTGACTTGATTTGGAAAAAGATCTCCTTGATTCTCTGATTGATACATGGGATAGACATAGAGTCTGAAAGCAGGGAGAAGAGTAAAGAGAAAAAGGGAGGAGAGGAGGAAGCAAGTTGACATACAGTATTTGCTGCAATATTGTAGTAGTCAAGAGCATTGAGGGTCATGGTGGTGATGGAGGTGGCGTTCAGGCTTGCTATGAATGGAAGTGCTCAGAGACACCCTGAGAATTAGGGAGCAGGCAGAGGAGGTCATGAAGGAGTTTTAAGATGGTCCCAGAGCTATGAGGAAAACCAGAAGAGAGTGCCAAAAAGACAGAGTGCTTCAAAAAGGAGAGAGAAGAACTCTGTTTGCGTGGTTGCCAGAGGTCTGTTAGGCTGAGGATAGAGAGCTGGCCATTGGACGTGGCACGATGCAGGCTGTGAGATGGGTCTACATGAGTGGTACTAAATACTGCCTGGATGTCTCTCATTCACATGGTATGGAGCCTGCCACAGAGAATGTGCTCTACAAATGTGTCGGAATGGATGAATGATTGAATTTTGAAGTGGGGAGGGAAAACCACCCTTAGCTGGGGCTCCAGAAGCTTTGTAGAGTTAGAAGTGTTGGGCTGGGCCTTGAGAGATGGGTAGGGTTTGGATAGGTGTGGAGGAGGTGGCTGGAGCTTCAAGTGGGAGGAGTTGAGATGAGATGACATGCCCATGGAGCTCCTCTCCTGTGCCCAGCACTCAGCGAGCTCACCCTGGGGCCTGAGGGGGCTTTGCTGGAGAATGAACCAACAACCATTCTTGGAGGGGGTAGTTCAGGGAGCCCCAAAGAGTATCTGCTAGTTAAGTCAGATCATACCCAGATAGACTCCCGGAGAACCTACCAGACACCCTTTGAGATGGATTATCATGAAGACACTGTTTGATAGACTGTTTAATTTACTGAACACTCCATGTTGTTACCCTAGGACAGGCAAGAGCCAAGTTACTTGCAGGAATGATCAAAGACCAATTTCTCCCCCAATTGACATTTTCATTTCTTTAAAAAAGCTTCAGTAAATGGGGATTGTAATTTTTGCCCTTGGTCGTAGATCTTGTTTGGGAGGGCTGTAGGGAGAAATTGGTAGAGAGGGAGCCAGTAGCCAGGAAGCCATTGGCAGTTGAGTTCAGGAGCAAGCAGCACTTCCAATGAGTCTTTTTAAGGGTGACATTAATGCTTACGTTGATCAGAATAAAATCTCTAAAGAACAGGACAGGTTTCAGGTCTGCAAGAAATCACACCCATAGCTCCCTCCTGGACAGATAACACCTGTTTCCTGGAGCTTCCGCCCAAAGCCTGGAGTCTCAGATGTCCAGAGAGCTTTACTGCCCCTCCCCTGCTCAGGGTTGGAAGGCCAGTAATTGCAGTTTCCCCAGCAGCTGAGAACACAGACACCCTGTGGCCGGCACCGATAGCTAGCTAGCTGGGGAGATCTCCCCGCAGTGACTCTGGAACTAATTAGCTAACAAGGCGTGTAATTAGATCAATGCACGTGAGGTAAGAGCTGATGATGTGCTTTTTAGGACAGTGGATATAAAGGAGCTGCAAAGAAAGCGTTGCATTGAGGAGTTCCGCATTATTAATCCTGTTGGAAATATTCAGAATACTAGCACCGTTAGAGAAGAGAACCTCCTCCAGCAGCCGTGGCCAGCCAGCGTGGGCCCTAACCTGTGGTCAGTATCAGGCTGGGGACGGAGTGTGGTGAGCAGTGACAGTACCTGGTTCACCTCTTGGTTATTGCTGTTTACCTGGGACTGAGGCTGCTTTGTGATGACTCCCTGTTGTGGAAAGTTGTGGAAAAAAATATCCCCTCTCCCTTCCCATAGCATAGGGAGAGATTCCCACATTACCTACTTGGCATACGTAGTGTGACCAGCCTGCCCTAACCTAATAGGCCTTTTATTTCTGTAAGCATCCCCTCTAGCTGCCCTCTTATCCTCCTTCAGCTCATTTGGAGAGAAAAGAATTTTCTTTCATTTCATTTGAATTTCATTTCATTTGAAGCGTGCCAAGCCCCCTCCTTCTCCCTGGTGCAGATTTTGCAATGCAGAGCCCCCAAACCCTCAATGTAATCTTAAGCGCCCTCACCTCTGACCCCTGGGACCCCAATAAAGCAGATTTGACCTCCTACCTGACCTCATTCCCTACTTCTCATTCATTCCTTCACCTCTGGCTGAGATGTAATGCTGCCCTCTTGGTCCCCAAGTGCCAAATTTGTGCAGTTTCCAGGGTAAGATATCGCTGAGGCCACCGAAGTAGTTTCTCATCAAGGCTCCAACAGTTTGCTAATTAATATGATTTTGGTCATTGCAGCCTGTGTTGAAGTTAAACCAATTTCCCAGGGGTGGAAAGTCAGACATTAATCCACTAAACCAACTAAATTACTTGCATGTGAGAGAGAGAGAGAGAGAAGACAATTTGATCAGGAGTATTTTCCTGTGGTTTGACATCTTAGCTTTGCAGGTTGTGGACTTTTAAGAGCATTTTTCCTACTCTGATGACAGGGGAGCTGGATTCCTGACAGAAAAGTTATGTAATTAAGATGCCTTAAGTTAAACACATGCTTAAGCTGTTTGCATGTCACCATGAGGGGATGCCAGCTCTGTTTTGAAGCTGGGAAAAGAAGTAGCCAGCGCTGTCTCCCCAGAAGAGTCGCCTTCTGCTTCTCCATCTTTGCTCTCGAACCCGGGGAGCTTACCTTTGAAACATTAGCTCTTCACCCCAGTAATTGCTCCATCCTCTAATTTAATGAAAATCTATTAAACTGAAACAATAATTAAAATGAGTCATCATCTCTGTAGGAGGCTTGCATATTAAAATTACTGTGCATTTCATGCAGGCAGATTTCTATTCTTGGAACACAGCATTTGAAGCAACATGTGAAAATGATTTATAATGAATAATCATGAATTAGCTTGGCAGTTAACATGATACCCTACTGTTTACTATTGAATTTGAGTAGATGTGGCAAGGTCAAGGCCAATACCACATTTAAAATACCTCTTTCATGCCTGAGAATTAGGACTGTGCCCCAAAGGGAAGTAATTATAATTAGATCAGTTCACCGCTCCGATTTTTAAGGCTAGAGAACAAACTTTAATATATGGAAGAATTTTGGGTCCTGGAGGAGGGGTGCCCCTTAGGTAGGGGAGACCTGGCTTTGGAGTGGACAAGTTTAATGATTATTTCTTGTCTGGGGATTAGAGAAGCCACACAGAAATACATAAAAAGAGCTGCAAAATTGGAGTCAGAAATTCTTTCTCTGCTACTTATTGGAGGTGGGATCTTGGGCAAGTCACTTACCTTCTACTAGAGGCCTAGTGCACAAAAATTTGTGCACTTGGGGGGGGGGCGTGTCCCTCAGCCTGGCCTGTGCCCTCTCACAGTCTGGGACCCCTCAGGGGATGTCTACCTGCTGGCTTAGGCCTGCTCCCCGGATTGGGCCTAAGCTAGCAGTCAGACATCACTCTGGCAGCCTGGGAGCCCTCGGGGGATGTCCAGTTGCCAGCAGGGAGCAGGCCTAAGCTGCAGTCAGATATCCTTATCACTGCTGAGGAGGTGGGAGAGGCTCCCACCACCACCACTGTACTGGCAGCCATCAGTCTGGCTTGTGGCTGAGCAGAGCTCCCCCTGTGGGAGCGCACTGACCACCAGGGGGCAGCTCCTGCATTGATTGTCTGCCCCCTGGTGGTCAGTGTGTGTCATAATGACCAGTCATTCCCAGTGGTTCTGCTGTTAGGGTCAATTTGCATATTACCCTTTTATTATATAGGATAAGCCAGCAATTCCTTATCTTTCAAGTGAGGCTATCAGTGCCTACCCAATAGGCTTCTGTGAATATGAAATGCTATCATGTGTGAGAACACATTGGCAAATGTTAAAGCTCACACTTGAGGGTGTTGATTTCTGAGCCTTCTTTGCAAAGCTTCTCAGAAATGTCCTAAAGCGAGATTGAGGGAGGGGAGATACTTATTGAGCACAAACTGTGTGCTACTCATGGTCCAAATATGCGTTGATTCCTCCTTAGTGAACCCTTACAGATGGGTGGTTTTACGACCGTGTTACAGGTGAGGCAACTCATGCATGAAGGAAGGAAGCTGAGTTACCCAAGATCTCCCTGTTTCCCTGGGGGTGGGGGGTGGGCTGGCATTCAAAAACACTGGTTGAGCTGAGCTAGATGGACGGGGCTGAGAGACAGAGGTTCATCTACTTTCTTAGCATCTTTCAAATACGCAGCACAGTACTGTTCACTCTAGGCACCAAGTTATACATTATACCCCCATGACTTGGAAATTTGTACCATTTGCAATGCAGTCTTAATATGCAACCTTTTCACCAGTCTTTCCTTTTCTGTTCTCCTGCCCTATAATTCAGATAGAGCTAGCATCCCTGCTTTACCCCTCTCTGTATTCAGAGGCGTCCAGCTGGGATGGGGGTGGAGGGATGAGGGTTAGGGGGGAGACTTGATCACTGGAATGTGGGAAGGCAGCCTAAAGAGGAGTGGTTACAGTTTGCTAATCTCTTAGTGATAGGGGGAAGTGTGACTTTTCCTAACTGGCATTTTAAATGTTTATGATCAAAGCTCAGCTGCCTCACCACGCCTGCCTAATTAGCTAAATTATGGGGGTGCTGCAATCTCTTTTGATTGAATAACATAGTAATTACGAAAATTGATTACCATCATGTGTCACAGGGTTCCTTAGGTTTAGTCCCCTGATGGAGGAGTTGGGGACGCTCAGCTGGCTTGTTTATTTCTTAGGCAGCTCATTATTTTAATGCTCTTTTTCTCAACAAGTTGGGGTTATAGCTGAGTGTCATTGGTAAACCTCTTTTGCTGTGTTGTGGTCCAGACTTTGGAGTCAAGCCATATTAATGTGATAGAGATTTAGTAAAGCTCTACCATGTGCCTGGAAGTGTGCAGTGTATGGGATAGTACATACTGGGAAACCATTCCTGTTGGAATATCCAGGCTAGTGGGCATGGTAGCCATTAATAACATGATTATATGCATGAAACCTTGATGATGATGAAAATACAGTGAAACAATTCGGGGAACCCGAGCTGGCCTGGGGCAGTCAGGGAAAGCCCGAAGGAGTGACAATTAAGCTTGCCCCCGAAGTAGAGGAAAAGAAGAGAGGTCACTGCAGATAGGAATGCACCAAGATGGGGAGGAGCATGACCCTGGAAAGAAGGAAAAGGCTTGTGTGGCTGGAGTGTGGAGTGTGAGGGGGTTGGGGATGCAGAAAGAGAAGAGGATAAAAAAGTAAGCAGGGATGCCAGGTGAATACCATGGAGTATCATGCAAGAGTCAGTTTTGTCTTCATTTACTTACCTGGAGCCTGGATGAGCCATAAAACTTCACTGCGCCTCAGCTTCTTCACCTGTAAAATGGGGAGATGTTGACATTTAGCTCACAGAAGTGTTATACAAATAGGCTGTTCATAAATATTCCCTGAGTGAATATAATGTGTCAGGTCCTGGGTACATGATGGTGACTTGTCCCTTTTCCACACCCTAGCACCAAGATCACACATGGGGGTGACTAGCAGATGTAGCACAGGGAAGTGGTGTGTGGAACCAGGCTGCCACATTGGGATCTCAGCACCATGGCTTCCTAGCCCAATGTCTTTCGGAAAATTACCTCAGTTCTGTAAGCCTTAGTCTTTCTTGTCCACAAAACAGGAAAAGTAATACAGTATTGTAAGGGAAATGATATGTTGCAAAAACAGTTAGCTTACACTTGGCACCCTAATAAGCCATGCACATTTGCTTTTTATCATTCTGGCTTCTGGAGCGAATGGCGGCTTAATGGGATGCGGTTGTGAACTTGTTAGTGGAGATAGAAATTCCTACACGTTAAGTGGGACTCTCCTGGCATCCCCACCAGTTTCTAATTGTGATTTCTGCTTCTTTGAAAGCTGCTAGGATCAATAACACCTGCCGTTCTCAAAGAAAGGCTGCAGGACCTCACAGTGGGACACATATCTCCCGCCCTCCTGACCACAGGACTCACCGGTGGGTGCTTGGCAGGTTCTGAAGTGGCAGATTTCCTCTGTACTCAGAAATGAAAAGCCAACAACCACTTCAAATTAACAAGTGTTGCTTTACCTTTTGGGGCCAATCTTACCACCAGCTGACATGGGCCTCAGGCTAGGAGCCTGTGCCGTGTCCCGTGTCAGGATTCTGCCTTGGGTTGAGGTTCTCAGTGTAAATGTGCTATAATTGCTAAGATGTTGCCTGGATTCCCCATCAGTCAGAGCTGAGGTGGGCCTGCCCTGGTGCATTTGTTTTGTCATGTTTCTGGCTGCTGCTGTGTTTGCTTGTTCAATTCACCAATTGTTGGAGAGTTCCCTTTAAGATTAAGCTGAGGTGTGGCTCAATGATTGAACCTTGACCAGGTTCAGTCAGGAGGTCATGCCTCTGTTGGGGCATATGCCCGGGTTATGGGCTTGGTCCCCATTAGGGGGTGTGCAGGAAGCGGCTGATCAAAGATTCTCTCTCATCATTGATGTTTCTATCTCTCTCCTCCTCTCCCTTCCTCTCAGAAATCACTAAAAATATATTTAAAAAAAAAAAAGGTTAAGTAGATGCTTTTCTGCTGGACTTTTAGTGAGTGATATGCTTGCAGAGGAAGAAAAATGCAACAAGGATAATGGGAAGCACGTGGGTGTTCCCACCCGCAGAGCGATCCTTCAGCGAAGGCCCTCTTCTCCCCCTCGCTCCTGCTCGGTAAATGCTCATTCATCTTTTTTGACTTAGGCTCAAAGATACATCCTCCATGTATGTCATTCCCAGTCTCCACGGGCCCCCTCCTTCCTCTGTGCATTGCCCCGCTCTACCTGCTGTCACCAGGTGACATCTTGTTCAGGAAGCCATCCTTGAAGGCAGAGATTGCAGCTTTACTTGCACTTCCCTGGTGCCCAGCACAGTGCCTGGCACAAAGGAAACAAAAAGTATATTCTTGTCCACAATGAAAATAATACCCATTGCACCCTAGGAATCAGAGAAAAGGTAAATGAAGTTGCCTGTATCTTAGAGAAGAGTGCGAGTACCATCGTTTAATTTCTTCTCTACCGCTTCTCCTCCTTCACTCAACACTGTTTTACTGACGCATAATTACTGACACTTTTAGTGTTTCTTTAAAAATGACTAGGTAGAGCTGCCTCATCCCAGGAAAGAAAAAGCACTTAAAACCCTTGCTGCTGAGTTAGCACTTCTTACCTAGACCATGCAACACCTCTGGGTATCTGGAACCACGTTCATTTTTTCCGTCTTTTAAAAATGTACAGTGTTCACCCAAAAGGGCAGTTGTGTGGGAAATTCCTGCAATCAGCGATAGACTTCCAGTGCCCTCCCAGAGGTCACCAAATGAAAAGCCGCACAGACACACCAAATCCAAATGCTTGAATCATTTCGCTTATTAAATCGATTAAACATATCCAGGAAGAAGTAAGGGAAAGAGATAGAGTAGGCTGACACACTTAGAAAAGGGTACAGGTGGGGGTGGGAAAGGATAGGAGACCCCACTGGATTCCTCGCCTATCCACTGGGCATATCTTCAAATTTCCTCTCTGCCCTATCAGCTTTGTTGCTGATGTTGTGGTTACATGGATTGGAGCTGAGGTTATAAAAAAAAGGGGTACAGTACAGATAGAAATGTATTGCCTAAATTAAAAAAAAATCTCATCTACCTAAGACCATGATACATCCCAGAAAAGCATTTTGGATGACTAGTTCCTAAGCTGCAACTAGCTGAGTCAGCTCACAGTATCAGTTTGGGGGGGATAAAAGGAAAAAAGGGATTCAGTGGATGGGAGGTGCCTGGAGCCAACATGCTTTATCTATTGGAGAGAAACAGGGGGAAGCACACGTGTCTACAGCTGTAGTTCACCTGTTATTTTGGTGATCAGTGGTGGGGCCACAGTGGGAATGGAATGAGTGTCAAAGATGGGTGTCGGATTTAGGGATGACATAGCTACCATTCTGAAGGTGTTATGATTTGTACATGACTTGGTCCTCCCACCCTTTCTATTTATAAGTCATACTCTTAATCCTTTTTTAATGTGTGTTCAACACACTTATGTTCCATTTATTCCATGTATGTTTAACACGTTTCACAGGTTGCTAACTTGCTATCTATGTTTAACATGTCCTATGAGCTTTATCTATCCCACTTGTTTTTCTCTAGTAGAATTGAATATTCTGAAATACAGCAAACATACATTACAGTGGTTGAATATGGAAGTATAATATTCACTGTAGGTTCTCAATTGGTTTTCATCAGTTGCTCTTTTAACTCCAGGATAAAAGCAGGCTACTGCAAAGTAGGTGACATATCACTATATTCAGTAATTGACAGCTTTACATTTATGGTGATGTGGAAAATCAGTAGAGGATGAAAATGATAAAATCTGGGTGTTTAAATAGACTCAATACCCTATTTTGCTATGATGGGTTAAACAAAATGGTGAAACTAGTAAAGAACCCAGAGATTGTGCAGCTCAGTCCACAGTTTTCAGATGTGGCGGGTGAGGCTCAGAGGGGTAAAGAATCTTATGCTAGGGACACAGCAAGGTGTCTGCTAAACTCAGTGGTCATTAGTCCCTTGAAAGCTGGTCCAGTTTGCTTGCTTCTGTATTGTAAGAAGTGAGAATATTTCCGTGTGTTCTTTTAGTGGCTGAATTACTCAAAAGAGCTTTTCTGAGAATGAGAATGTACAGAAAGTCTCCATGTATAAAAATAGATTTTTTTACATTTTACTCTGGTGAGCACTAATGGGGTCTTTACTTCAACGTGCCAGTCGCTCTCACAGAGAAGTGGGAAAAGCTGGCTGAAGAAATGTTCCCTTTCCTAGGAGGGCTGGGTGAGCAGAGGTGTGGTGAGATGGATTAGACCTGTAGGTGGGGTGTCCTACAAAGAGGAGGGGCCGAATTGGCACGAACCCTCATTTTCTTTAATTCCTTTAATGGTTGTTGGCACTTGAGAAGTGCCCATTGATTCCCTAGTTTTCCCAACGACGGCCCTGTATTCTGACTAAGATGTGTGCTTCCTTGAAGTAACACCGTAAATGACAAAAATAAGTGGAAAATACATTAATTCAGTACGTTTTTGTTAGCTGCCTGTTTTCTGCCAGGCACTAAGAACTATAGCTAGAACAGTGAATAAATAAATATGCCCGCCCTCGTGGAGTTTATAGTCTCATGGCGAAAGAAGGGAAATAAGGTAAGGAACATGAAATAAGATTATGATGTAAGGGAATAAGCAGCGGATCACAATATATATGTTATGGCTGGTGAGATGGAGGGAATAACCAGAGTGGTGTGTTAGACATTTCTGGAGAGCCTGTTTTGGAGGAACGGACCAGGTGGTTGCATTTGCAGCCAGAGCTGAAGGCAGAGGGGCCAGGCATGCGAACAGTGGGAGAAGAGCACTGTGGGTAGAGAGAAAGGAAAAGACGCTGAGGCAGGAGTGGGCTTGGGGAGCTCCTCTAGCAACCGAGAAGAGTGTGATGCTGTGGGGAGAGGTAGGCAAGAGTCAATTTCTATGTTACCTTGCAGGCCATGCTAAAGAGCCTGGATTTTACCCTGGGAGCAGTGGGAAGCAGTTAGATGGTTTCAAGCAGGAAACGGAAATGCTTCTGACTTAGGCTTCTAAAGAGCTCTTTGGCTGCTGTGTGGAGAGTAGAGGGAGAAGGTATTCTGGAAGCATACCTCCTTATCTCAGCCCTTGACCAAAGCTGACAGCAGGTCACCTACTAGCACAGTAGTGAAGGCCTTCTTCTGGGCAGAGAAGCAGATGTCCAAGCAGGGTTAGGCCGGTAGAGTGATCTCCTTGGGTTGGGAGGACCAACCTTCATGCCATTCCTAGCCTGACTTTTGCAGATGATAGACCGTGGTGCTCTATTCTGTGCCGCGGATTTGAACCAGCTATGCATGGGATTACGGAAGGTTGAGTTCGGGAGGCCTTGACAAATGACCTAGCCTAGACCCCCATTTTGCCGATGAAGGGACTGAGGCCAAACTAAAGGCAAGAATCCAGGATTTCTTTTTGTCAGAAGCCACTCTGACAAAAGCACTGAGGTGTTTTAAGGTCTGCACCCAGGTCTGGGGTGTTGGTGGGCAGCACAGCGGCGCAGCCTTTGTGTTCTGTGTTTTCAAAGGCTCCTCCTGCAGCCCCCGAGAAATAACCGGGTAGTTACACAGTCAGAGGACGCGGTCTGGGAACCAGGAGTCCCACTAAACCCCTTTGCTGTTCATTTGTCATTCTTTGAAGAGTTTTCTCCAGCTCAGCTCCCTTGGTGCCATTTTCCTATACCAGGCAGCGTAGTGTAAAATGAGGAGATAATACCCGGTTTATCATGACAAGGGGGAGTCTGCGTACGAAATGATGAATGTTTCTCATACGCAGATGTTGCAGAGAAGAGAGAGATTCCTGTCTGGGCTCTCGCACCTCTAGGCCTGGACTTGAATAAATATTTCATGAGGAAAGTCACCCACTGCATATGTGCAGAGAAATTCCAGGCACGTGTATGGATCACGAGCATGCCTTGTATTTACTCTTCAGGCAAAGCGGAGTTGTCTGGCATTATTAGCGCTAGTAAATCTTGGTGGGGTACAAAGCAAGGACGGTTTCCCTAGGTGCATTGCGGAGAGAAGGTCACAGAGCCCATGGGAAAAGTGGACTTGGAGTCTGCGGAGTGGCGTTAGGATCCTGCTAGACTCGGGATTCTCTGAAGTTGGGGCCCTGTTTATTTGTCTGCCTCACTTTATTTACAGCAACTTAATCTGTTTGCAGCAGGCCAACTTGCTCAGTGTCCTGTCAAAATTCCCATCAGAACACCACTGGTCAATTGTGAATATGTCCAAGTGACAAGTGGGCACGGTGGCCGGGACGGCATTTTTGGGCTTTGCATTGAATGAACGAGCTGTATGGAGTGATAGCTGGCATCTGAAAATGAAAAGTATTGACAAGAGGGGGGAATGAAAAATGCAACCTGGATCCTTTGGACATGGCATTTTTAACTGTGCATCTTCTCTCCTCTTCCTTCTCCTGTTCTCTCTCCTCTTTTTTCTTCTGTATTTTTTCTTTCCTTCTCCTCCCGCCCCCCACTCCTGTTTCTCCTGCTCTTCTTTCTTGACTTCTAGACACCCACAGAGAGATCCATGCAGCCCCTCACGTGAGTGAGAAATTAATTCAGCTGTTCCGAAACAAGAGTGACTTCACCTTTGTGGCCACTGTACAGCAAAAGCCATCGACGTCAGGAGTGATCCTGTCCATTCGGGAACTGGAACACAGGTAAGAAAGCTCAATCTTGGAAACCTGTGTAGGAGCAATGCACTTGCACAGAACTCCGGGGACTTAGAGGTGGCAGCTCCGAGAGGACATGCAGCTGGCTGAGCACATCAGTACATTTACTTTGCATTAAGAATTTACTGTGGGCCAAGCGGCTTTCTTGTTTGCTCTCCAAGGACCGCTCACAGGTTTCTTTCTGAGCGACCTCTAGCTTCTGGTGGACCCTGCTCATATGAAATCACATTCTATCCATCATATTTAGATCATCAAGAAAGCTAATGAGTAATACTTAACAGTAACCTTTAATAAGTTTTTATTGTGCAGAACTGTGCTTGACGCTGGGAATATTAAGGCGAATAATAGGGAATTTTTATTCTAAGGATCACCTAAGTTAATGAGGAAGAAGGACAAATAAATACCACAGAGGATTATAGATGCATTGCTAATACGCTGTGTTTAGGAAATAAAGGCAATAGTGATTAACCTCAGAATGGGTTGTGGTAAACCACAAAAGGCTTCAAGAAGGGTGATGGTTGTGTAAGGACAAAAGTGAGTAGATGTTTGACAGTCTGAATGGGAAGGAGTAAGGGATCAGAACAGCATCCCAGAAAGAGGTTGCCATGATTTTGAGACGAAACAGGTAGGTTGATAAAAATAGTAGTAACTAATGTTATTTTGAGCACTGATAAATGCCAACCATTGCTCTAAACATTTACACTACAATATTAAACAGTTAAAATATTTTAACTCATTATATGTGAGAGAGATACTGTAGTATTTTTTGGGGGTGTGAGTTAGTTCAAGGATTTTTGAAATGTTTAATTCTTGGACTAGTCTAAATATATAGGTAATACCTCATTTATAAATGTTTCCGGTAGAATTAGCATGATTACATTATGGGCTGATAATTTGATTTTGGGGAGGCTGGGAAATCTATTATTGGAAATGTTCATTTTCTGTTTCTTTCATGTTATTCTATTTAATTTTAAACTTTTCTTTGGATAAACTTCAATTTTGTTAATCATATTTCATTAGGTTTGCATTTTTTGGAGCAAAGAGTTGGATATTATGTTTTATGTAATGTTTTATACTTGTGGTGATATCTTTTAAAATATGTAATGTAAAACATATGTATTTCCTTCTTTTCTTGGCTGGGCTCATCATGGGTTTATGTAATCTATTGGTGTGTTTTTTTTTAAAATGAAACAGTTCTTAGTTTTGTTGATCAAGGCTACTGCTTTTCATTTTAAGTTCATTGATTTCTTCTTATTTCCTTTTCAGTCATCTTGGTTATTTTACTAGCTTCTTGACTGTTCATTTATTTTCATTATTTTCTGTTTACTGAGTGCTTTTTCTTGAGTATTACTTTGAATTCAGCACATTGATATCACTATATAGTGTTTTCATTTTCTGTACCTTTCTATAGTTTTAAATTTCAATTTGACATCCTCTTTGATCCAAGTTAAGGGAGTGTTAAAAAATTTCAAAGTGATTAAAATAAATATTTATTGTATGACCTGGTTTTATTTACAGACATCAAAATGTGCTTTAAGACTCCTAGATTTTGAGTTTGCTGACAATTTTTTTCTGAAATTGGGTTTTTACTGAAATGGTGACCATGTACCATGCTCAATATTTTAATTTTGGGGGCATATTTTAAAAGAATGGGTAGCTTTTGTGTATATAGACACATATAGATACAACGTTGTATGCAGTACTGTTCAGTTATCTAGCTCCTATGTGCTTTTCATTTTACTTGAATGATGACATTCTGAGAGAGGTTGATTAATAACTTTCACTGTGATGAGAATTTTGTCATTCTCCTTGGGTAGGTTTGCGAGCCAGCAGGACTAGATATGTCATGCATTACTTGTACCCCATTTCATTGACCAGTCCTGGGAAATTGGGTCTAGCGGTGGGTGAAGGCTGAGAGACCATGGATATTGGAATAACTAGGCAGTTTCTGTCTTGATTGTTTGGGATGTTTCCTCTCTGGTTAGGGCTGCCCAGAAATTCATGGCTAGTGTCATGGCGTATATTGTTCCAGGCACAGAAGTTGCCCTGGATGTACCACATGTAGAGGTTGCACAGGACAGGGAAAAGGGCAGAGGTGTTGGCATCTGGAAACTTAAATAAATAAAGCCTGGAGATTTTTGTAAGTATTAGAAATATTTGTAAAACACGTAGCACAGAGTAGGAACCCAATGAACAAGCTTTTTAAGTTTAAACTGATATTAAAAAAGCCTTGGTGGCACTGGCTGTGATGGTGCTTCTGGCCTTGTTGGTGGCAGTGTTGGTGGCGATGTTGAAATTGGATGCTGAAGGAAAACAGGATGCTGAGAAGTGGCCGGATAAGCAGCCGTCACTCCTCTCTAGTTCCATGGTTAGAGGGAAATGAGTATCTCCCAGGCTTTGTGGTTGTATTCAGTTTCCAGTTCAAGTTCCCCTCTGCTAATGAACTTGTGGAATGGCACTTTGGAAGCTGAATGCTCTCCATGGCCTTCCTGTGCACCACAGGAAGTCATCATCCAACTGCATTTCCCACAGTTGCCGTCTAGAAAAACGGCATTGACTGTTTGGGAAATCACTGTTTCCCACTTCTGCTAGGCTTCTGGCTATTCTCAGACGAGGCCATTACTGAATTAATAGCAGGAGAGTTCATTCAGTGGCTGAGTTCCCTTCCAGGCAAAGGCAGGCATCTCTCTCACCTGGTGGGGATTCAGCAGCCAGAGGTGAGTGATTTGAGAGACTGGGTTTCCTTAAACCAGAGTGAACTTTTTGGCACAGCTATATCTGCAAACTTCTAGTAAGCGAGCCAATCGAGTTCCCATGGATATCTTAAGTGAATAGATAAAATGAAAAGGAAAACTTAAGTATAAAGATGATTGAAAAACGTACTTAGGGCTAGCAATTGAAATAGACTTTTTTTATGTAATGGAATGGGCACTATTATTTTAACCTATATTTCTAATTTGATGGATTTTTTTTTTTTTGCAGTACCAATAGAGCACATTGGAAGAGCAACGAAGATGAATCTGTCTTGCTGAACTATCTTAATGACATTGCAGATTTAGTGCTTATTTTTTATAACTCAAGTGTGTTAATATAGGGCTTTGTTAAAATGCAAAGCTTAATTAACATAGATTAAACATAATGGAACGTCCTGTCAGTATATGCAACTCTAAAAGATACGATGGCAAATCTTCTGTTTTTAAATTTTAACCCTAAATAATAGATAAAATGAAATATAAGCCTAATTAATAGGAAGCTGAAATCTAGGGGTCTAAGAAAACACCTTCTGTTGCACAGATCTGTGAGACGAAGAGGACATTTTGGGCTTCCTGAGAGGGCATCTTTTTTTAAACAAAACTTTGTATTTCAAAATATACTCTTCTGTTTTCTGAGTTCTTGCAGTAGGAAGAACTTCCTTCTTAGATGCCAGCTAGACCTGGGTTCAGTTTGTGGCTTTATCAGTCGCCAGAGTGTAGGCTTTAGCAGCTGTTCTTGATTTACCTTGCTGAAATGTGGTGTGAGGGTATTAGCTTACTGCACCTTGGGGTACGTGGGAGGAGTCACAGGAGCCTGGAGGTGAATGGGTCTTCACACCCTGTGTGTTAGGCACTAACACATGCCAAGTCCCTTCTCCTCATGACTTCTTTCAGTATTTCTTGATTTCTCCCCAGTTCTTCGGAAGTGAAAAGTGGTTCTTCTCACCACTTGGCATGGTAATTAGGTTTTTCACATCAAGAGTTTGTTATAGTTAATAAACACAAAGGGCTGTCCATAATGGAATGCATTCGGTAAACAGCAGGTTTACCTTTCTAATTATGAATTATTTAAGCTTATGTGTAAATAATTTGGTACTATCAGATAATTATTTATTGAAGAGTGTCAGAATGAAGGGTAGGAGATGAGGGGGCAAATTCTAGAAGAGGGTCATAAGGTTTGATGAAGCCAGCTTGGGTAAATTAGCAGTAAGGAAATTTGACTTTGGGTGGTAAATACAATGCAGTCAATATACAGATGATGTATCAGAATTGTACACTTGAAACCTGTATAATTTTATTAACCAATGCCACCCAATACATTTATTTAAAAAAGGTAATACATTTCTAGAAATTAAATCTTTTACATATATTTAGAAGTTTAATTCCTTCCTCAAGGAGATATAGTACATAAGGCTTCTATTATTTAAAAAGAAGGTGTTTTCTGTTGTTAAATTACTTACATTTGGGAAGGAAGGGAGCAAGGTTGAAATTGGAATGAAGAGGATTTTGTTTTAGAACTGTGCTTTGATTAATCTGTAAGCTCCCTTATCAACATTCAGGAAGTAGTCATGGAAACCTACCCAATAATGTGTGGTAAAAGATGCTGGGCTAACATTGTAAAGCATAGAGTGCTGGAGACACAACACATGGATGGTTAGTGCCCTGATAGGAGGGCTACCAGGAGCACAGAGCAGGGTACCTGGCCTTACCCCAAGGAATTCAAAAGTCCTTCCACTAAGAGTTATGCTTATTATGCAAAAAAGAACAAGTAGACATCAACCAGGAGAAGATGAATGGAAGAGGGCTCTGGATATAACATGAGTGAAGGGGCACAAGATGAGGGAGATTATGGTGCATTAAAAAAACTGAGGACAAATTCAGCGTTATTGGAGGGTGGGAAGAACCTAGGTAGGGAATAAGGGGCAAGGTTTGGCAAGAGGCCAGATCATGAATGGCTGTATAGTCAGTGCACAGCCATAAAAGAGATGTAAGCAAGGGTGTGTCATGATTAGATTTGTGTTTTAGAAAGATGGCACTGGCTGCTCAGTGGAGAATATCATGCAGAGGGCAAAATTAGAGACAGGGCGCCAGGTAGGTTGCTGCCACTGCCTAGAATCTAGACTCTAGCTAAAAGGGTGAGTCCTGGATGAGGTCCGATAATTGTGGTGCAAATGGAGAGAAGTTGATTAGGAGATCATCAGGAGATGGAGTGAACTGATTGTAGTTCAGTGTAGCATGTTGGAGGGTGGAGAGGGAGGAGTGAAAGGTGATGCCCAGGGTTCTGGCTCAGGCGATGGGGAGTGCTGTGCCCTGAGAAGAAGGGTGGTGTGGTTCTTGTAACAAAGTGTGGTTCCTTGAATTTACTTTGAGATTTTAGTTGAATAAATTAACCAAAATAGAGAAGAGCTGAAAAGGGTAACAAAGGTGAATGGAATTACTTACTTCTGGATCGAGGCTGCTGCTTGAAGAAGGAAACAGCTAGAAGCTGAAAATGTGCCCCCTCCAGAGATGCATCCAAATGGGTTTGGAATCTGGGTTTCCATCCTTCTTATCTCTATGACTAGCGGAGTGTAGACACAGCTTCAAGGCCAAGGGTAAAGAGTGCAGTGTGCATAAGAAAGCAATTTTTCAGACAGATGAAAATGAATGGAAGGATCTCATGTCAAGAAAATGAAGTTTTTCAGGAACACACTAATTAAATAAATTTTAAATCTTCGTCAGAAGAAGCGAAGCTGTTCAGATGACTTTTGGCCTTAATTGAAGACAAGCAGTATCACAGCAATAGTGGGTAATGTTTTGAACAAATTGCTCCTGCTTGTAATATGCATGTAAGATTTTGGATTGCTTAATGTTTGGGAAGTGGAAAAACAGCAAAAGTAGCCATTAACCTTTACTTTTTAGTAAAAAGTCACAATTTCATTAATATTTGTTCATCCAATCATTTAAGTTCAGTGGAATTCTTCTAGAGAATTAAAAAAGAATCTGTCGTCTTTGGCCTTCTTTGGAATTAGTAATTGTGAAGCACCCGCATATCAGGAGAATAATTGGTTCTGTGGAGAGAAAGGTGGAGGGACAAGCATTGCCACTGGTGAAAGATAGACTTGACCCCTCATTTGTTGAGTTCTAGGTGGAAGGCATCCAGACTGTCAGGCCGTAGGTGTGGGTGGTGCAGTGGCTGGGATGCTGGGCTGGGAGTCAGGAGATATGGGCTTGATTATTGGCTCTATCACTGAATACCCAGGAGACCCTGGGCAGACCTCTCCCTGTACCTCAGTTTACTTATCTGTCAAATTGGAATTCATTCATTATTATTAGATACTAACCGTCGTCAGACATGAATCTGTTTGTAGGAGCATTGGTGGATTCTGCCATAGTGAAGAGGACATGCAAGGGGCCTGTCCTCATGGAGCTAGCATTCCAGTGGGGAGAATCAGAGGATGCATATGGACACATGGAAACCAAATGATAAATGTCATGCAGGAAAGTAAAACAGGGATGAGTGGGGAAAATAGGTCAGAGAGGATGGGACACTGGAACTGAATCCAAGGAAGAGTCAACCATGAGAAAATCAGAAAGCTGAGTGTTCCAGGCAGAGGAGACACTAAATTTGATGGTCCTGGGGCAGGATGCTGCCTGGTGTGCTCAGGGATAGATGGAGGGATGGTGTAGATGGAGGTTTGTAAGTTGAGGGCGAGGAGAGGAGAGGAGTGGTTCAAGGTGAGGTGCTAACAGTAATAGCTGCCTTGACAGTTTTGCAGTGGGAGAGAGTGCTTCAGAAATGACAAGTGTGATACTTACACAGGCTATATCATTTCAGGTTCAAAATCACTTATCGAGCACTGGCTATATGCCAGGAAAGTTGACCCATCTATCAGAATTGTTTCTTGGAAATCAAAATACTTTCTTAATTTGTGATTCTATAATAATTAGATCAATTTTAGAGCAACTGAACAAATAAGCTCAGTAATTTATTTTTAAATTATTCAGATTCTTATTCCTACTTTTCATTGATGGAGTTGGTTGCCAATGATCATAGCCTGATAGGCGTGATTTCACAATTCACCATCGGAAGCATTATCACTTCATCTGGAGACAGCCAGAACGAGGTTCTTTTAGCCAGTAATAGCCTTTTTTGAGAGATGGAAAGCCTTGTCCCCCAGAAGTTGGGCATGACACAGAGCTGGAGGAGGATGTGGTGTATGGGAGTGAGGCACTGCTAACAGGGGTTTGTGACTAGAGTGCAGCCTGCAGGGCAGGGGACTTGCAAAGACATGGGACATTGACACTGGTAGGGTCCTGTTTTGAGAGATAGCCTTGTAGGGTTTGTGGATGAGCATGGATTTTGTTATAATATAAAGGTTGAAATTGCAGGCCTGTCATTGGCTTGCAGAAGTGCTTTATTTAGCTGGCTCACATTGAAATGGCTGCCAGAGTTTGTTTGTTTTTTTGATTAAAATTTTTAATAATCATGAATTAGTTTCCAACATTTAAAAATTGAGTGATCTGTCCTAAAATTTAACTTTCCAGCTTCTTTTGTGCATGAGTACATGCATTTCACTTTTCTCCTAATGCTACATTAATAAAAAAAAAAAACACCCAGCAACTAACCCATGGCCTCACAGTGATAGGGACACAATTGGGATAGATAGAGACTGTGGAAATCTGAAGAATGCAGATGTCCTAGGGAACAAGGAATAAAATATATTTTTCTGGTAATTGTATGTTCAGTGTCTTGAGTTTATCTGGATTTAAATCAATAAGAGGTGGGAAAATATGGTGACCACCTCCAGCATTCAGGACATGAGAGTACTTTGTAAAAGAGCAGATAAGTGTGTTTGGTACTTTTTGATTTCAGCACTGTTCACAGAAAAATCTTGGGCTGGAAACGGGAGCTGTTGGTCTGGCTACCCTTACTTATGTGGTGACAGATGTCAGACTGATTTTGCACGTCTCACACATAGTGAAAGGGAGGCAGAATGGATTGCTGCCTAGAACGTGCCAGATACTTGACCTCATTATCTCATTTTGTCCCCATCACAACCAAGGTGTTATTTTTCCATCTTTGAGATCAGGAACCTGTTGATCAGAGAGGTTGAGTAATTCATCCAAGGTTATATAGATAGAAAATGGCAGAGCCAGAATACAAAGCCCAAGTCCGAAGAATTTAAAATACAACCCAGAAGGGTACTGAAGGATTTTGACCCAAATCCTAATTTATTTGTTTTTTGTTAATCCTCACTCAAGGATTTTTTTTCCATTGATTTTTTTTTTTAAATAGAGAGTAGAAGGGAAGGGAAGAGACACAGAGAGATAAACATTGATGTGAGAGAGACACATCGATTGGTTGCCTCCCACACATGCTCCAACTAGGGCCCAGGGATTGAGCCTGCAAACCAGGTACCTGCTCTTGACTGGAATTGAACCCACAACCCATTAGTCTGCAGGCTGATTCTCTAACCACTGAGGAAAACCAGCTAGGGCCCCAATCCTTATTTTTACATATCGTTTTTCACCTCTGGTAAGCTTTATGTGAGGAATTGCAGTCTTGCTGAGTTGGACATATAGAGATTGATGTCATCCCAGCATTCCTCAGGGCACATTATCACTGACGGGCAGGAGATTCCCCCAGCAGGTTCCAAGGTCACTGAGCCTACAAGATAGTCTTGCAGAACAAGAGTTATGAGATGAAATAAACTTGAGCAAGATGACACACACTCTTGGAGAATCACAATTAATATTAACATATTAAAGGCTCTTTAAAATCATGTAATAAGGTATGAGGCTTATGTGTTAAGCACTACAGAAGCATTGTTGCATGGTGTCCTTACAAATGATGAAGTAGGTTCTATTATTAGTCCCACTTCATGGATGTGGAAATGGGCATAAAGGGTTGGTTGCTTTGGCAAGGGTCACCCAGCTAAAGAAATGATGGAGCTTTGAGTCAAACCTAGCCAGTCAAATCTGGCACCTCAGCACATTTTCTTAACCAAGATAGTGTATTGCTTCCTTACACTTGCTTTCCGTAGCATTTCCCAAGCTTATTTTTATCATGCAGTGCTTTGGGGAGTGTTATTTAATATCATTTGGTTGAATTATCATTCTAATGAACACTGGAATGCCAGGGTGTTTCTCAGCATCTAGAAGGGTTCAGGAATCTGGGGAAGGGCTGTGAGTACATTAATAAAGAGACTAGACATGAAATATAAATTTGGAAGGCATTTTGGGGAGCCAGAGGAGACCTAGCTTCAATAAGCAAGTTCTCCGAATCTCTGTACCCCTAGCTTTTTATTAACACAAATTGCCTTAAAGCAAAACAGATATACATATCAAAGGTAAGGTTTGGTATACAGTAGGCATTGTCAGGTTTGGGGAACTGCCTTAGACTGTCAGGCGGCAGGCAATAATATATGCAAATCTTTAGGTTTGGGGAAATGTTTTCAGCTATTCCAGCAGGCAATCATATGTATCTTCAGCCCTGCCGAAGCCTCAAGGTCTACCAACCTTTTGATGAACTTCTTGCATTTATGACCTCCTGAAATTAGCCCCCAGCACTGGGAAATGCACACACAACATTGATTCAAGGCCACCTTGGACTGTTGGTGTAGAAAGAAGTAGTTTGGAGAATCTTGGAACCTTGAACATGGTGGAACGGGTGAGGGTGTCAGGGAACTGGCAGTAAGAGGTCACGTGAGGTGTGATGGGGTTGAGCCAAGTTAAGGTGTCTCCTTAGTAACTGGTGCTTACACTTTACCTTTCTGTGGTGGGCAGTGTCTGCTGTCCAAATGCTGCAATGGTGCCCACTGCCCAGCCAGGGTCTGGTGATGCGCTGAAGGCAATGCCTGGCGCTTTCTCCATCTGGCAAGGTTCAGAGGCAGGCAGATGGGGCAGGATAGCCTCAAGTGTCACAGGAGACTTTTTGGATTGCTGAAATGTTTCAGATGAAGGTAAAATAAATCATTCCCGAGCTGTCTGGTCAATGGAAAGTGCAACTCCTTCCCTGATGTCAAATTCCCTTAAGCCAGAGTAGATCACAGAAATGAATGGATTGGCTGGTAAAATCCTGACACTTTACATTTGAGGAAAGCCACGAGAATTTATATGGATCGTTTCCCACTTCTTTTCGCAAAGGCTCTGAAATATGGTAAGTATAGCAACTTCTGGGGTTCAAAATAAGCTCCTTTCTCATCTTTGGAGTACCTGGGGGACTTGAACACTTATTTACTGTGGCTTTATGGTGCCGCAGGGATGCAGAGATAATCCACCTGCTCCCTTGAGCTCTTTCCAGGAAAACTGTTTAGGAAGATGTGTGGTGGGTGAGATGAGGCTCTCAATTCAGACTTTAGTAGCCTTGGAACATGAACCTAGGACAGTAGTCAATGCCTTTTTGATGGCCCAGGAAGTTTGGCTACAGAAATTTTGAACAGCCATTTTCAGTCTCGACTCTTGGTGCTCTAGCTTTTGGAAGACTAGAATCATTGCTTATTTCCGTGCTTGGAGAACAGTTTCTGAATAAAGCTTGATGCAAGGTAGTGGCAGAGCTCAGGAGGCAGAGCCTCGCCCAAGGGAGATCCGTGGAAGACAGCCAGTGCTGTGTGCCGAGTGCAACCACAGCTGGTCCAGCGCCTTCTGCCTGCTGTGCTCTCTACTCTACATCTCTGAAGAGTTACTAAGCACTAAGCACCTTTTATAAACAAAGTGCTGTGTTAGTTGGTGGGGAAGTTGAGATCCATCCACAGTTACAACACACCAGATAAGACTTATGGGAGGGGTGAGTCATTTGTGCCTTTGCTTGGCACCCTTCATTTGCTTCCTGTGGGTTCCATATGAAATTCCAGTGCTCTTCATGATTGGGCCCCTGCCTGCCTGTCAGCTCTCACCTCCTGCCCCTTCTGCACTGTACTGGGCTTAGCCACAGTGACCTCCCTGCTCTTCCACATACTTGTCCAGCTGTTTTGTCTTTGCCCTAAGGCTTTTGCACTCATTTTCCTTGTCCAAGAACACCCTTCTAATGCAGGATTTACTCCTCACTTCCTTCAGATCCTTTTACGTGTTTACACCTTATTAGAGAAGCCCTCTCTGTCATACTTGAACCCCATCACTCTGCTTTATCATCATCTTACACCCATATGTTCAATTGTTTCTCTTCTCTTTTATTAGATAATCAACTCACGTGCAGAAATTTCGCTGCTATATCCCCAGCACCATAAATAGTGCCTGGCACCATCCAGTGCTTATCTAATCTAGTAAAAGAGAAACATGCAAATTGACCGCACCTCTGCTATGCCCCAAGCCACATCCATCAGCCAATCATAGTGACTGTATGCAAATTAACCCAACTAAGATGGTGGTGGGCAGCCATGGAGCTGGAGCAAGCAGGAGGCTTGGTTGCCCCGGTGATGGAGGAAGCCAAGCTTCCTACCTGTCCCTGGCCTGCTGTGGCCTCTGCTCAAGGCAACAAAGTTTCAATTATAGAAGATAAATAAATCCCAGATACCTGCTTCCAGCCAGCCTCACTGAGAGCTTGGGTCTCTGGGGGCATTGGCCAGCCTGCAAACAGCCATCAGCCCCCTCACCCAGGCCGGCCAGGCACCCCAGTGCGACCCCCACCCTGGTCTGGGACACCCTTCAGGGCAAACCAGCCGGCCCCCACCCATGCACCAGGCCTCTATCCTATATAATAAAAGGGTAATATGCAAATTGACCCTAACAGCAGAACCACTGGGAATGACTGGTCACTATGACACACACTGATCACCAGGGGGCAGACGCTCAACGCAGGAGCTGCCCTCTGGTCAGTGCGCTCCCACAGCAGGAGCTCTGCTCAGCCACAAACCAAGCTGATGGCTGCCAGTACAGCAGTGGTGGTGGGAGCTTCTCCAACCTCCTCAGCAGTGCTAAGGATGTCCAACTGCAGCTTAGGCCTGCTCACTGTTGGCGAGTGGACATCCCCTGAGGGCTCCTGGGCTGCCAGAGGGATGTCTGACTGCCAGCTTAGGTCTGATTGCCTGGGGAGCAGGCCTAAGCCAGCAAGTAAACATCCCCTGAGGGGTCCCAGACTGCGAGAGGACACAGGCTGGGCTGAGGGACCCCCCCACCCCAAGTGCACAAATTTTTGTGCACCAGACCTCTAGTTAAATGAATAAAAGGGGAAATTAAACCTGTTGAAACAAGAGAAGAAAGCCACTAAGTCTTCCAGGGACCGTCAAAGTAATCTTTATAGAGAAGGTGGCATTTAACCTGGAACTTGAAGCAGGAGTGAGAATTTGCCTGGTGAAGGATATGTAGGTTGGGGAGGTAGGTGGTGAGAGGGTGGGACCAAGGTTTTTCTGGGCATGCCAACAAAAGTAAAGGCATACTGCATTTATCTCCCCTCCTACTCGCCTCCCTCCTCTGGCTGCTTCCAGCATACAGATTACTAGCTAGCATTACTTCTGGGAGGGTTTACCACTGAGTGTCTTGTTCTCAGGCTCTCACACTACAGTGAGATGTGTCAATTGCCTGATTGAGCTTAAGCATGATTATGATGAGGCTGGGGAAGGGTGGGTATATTCATTCTAATGCATGGAGCATTATCAGATTATAACCAGCTTTTTATATGAAGTAGACAGAGATTTCACATCC
The DNA here is from genome assembly GCA_004026665.1 of Murina feae. NCBI lineage: Eukaryota > Metazoa > Chordata > Mammalia > Chiroptera > Vespertilionidae > Murina > Murina feae. The sequence continues at coordinate 53,181 of PVJC01003108.1, forward strand.
TGGCAGAGGGATTGTAAAACATCTTGAATTGATTGTAGGGTAATAATGTCCATCTCCAAAAGGACTTGTTATGATTATAAAATGTCCAACTGTTTTCATATGTTGAAAACTCAGGATAAAGTTCGATCTCCACTTGGGGCTTTTTCTCACTTTGATACTTGGAATTTTAATTGAGCCTCTGTAGCCAGATCTTTAAAATGAGATAATGTTCAAATGCTGTAATTAAATTTTTTAAAAGGACAGCATAATTGAGATACCAACAGGCTCAGCCTGGATTCTGAGCGATTCAGGTATTGCTAATCTGAATATCAGAGCTGTTCTCTTGTTCCTTTACGTGCACTGGGGAACACTTGCTTAGCAAAGGAGTATGAGCCATCATAAAGTTATTAAACAACCTCAAATAGATGAGCTGAGGGCTTCTCTCTGGGTAGGCAGTAATAAGAGGTCCAGATTTTTTCTATTTTTCTCTCCTTTAAAAAGCATTTTATTGAGCCCTGGCCAGTGTGGCTGGGTTAGTTGGAGTATTGTCCCATATATTAAAGGTTGCAAGTTTGATTCCTGGTCAGGGCATGTATGGAAATCAACCAATTGATGTTCTCTCTCACATAGATACTTTTTTTCCCCTCTCTCTTGCTCTTTCTCAAAAAATGTACTTTATTGAAATATGATTGACATACAAAAAGCTGTGCATGTTTAGCATATGCAACTTGATGAGTTTAAAGATAAGTACCACAATTTATGCTATAAACATATCCATCACCTCCAAAGGTTTCTTCCACCTCATTATCATTATTATTAATTTATTTTGTGTGTGTATGTGATAAGAATACTTGCCAAGACCTATCCTCTTAGCAAAGTTTTAAGTGTACAACACAGCATTGTTAACTCTGTGCTGGACAGTTCTTTTCTTCAAAGAGGCTTATTCCTTGGGTATCAAAATGCTTAATTAGGCCACTGGCTTAGTCAGGTCCATAGCAAGTTTGGGTGGCCCCAAGTTAGAACCGAGAGAGCCAGACCAAGATAGGAGTGGAAGGGAGCAGGTTATGAGTTGGTAGTGAGGCTACACTGGGGTCAGGGAGCACACACAAGTTGGATTTTTAGGCAAATTAGTGTATTGGGAGCCAACCAGAAAGACTCCCAGGAGCATGCAGAAGTTGAAGAGGTCAAGGTCACGAGAATGGCTCAGTAAACAGGTTAAATCAGAACTCAAAGAGCACTTGGGTAATGGACATAGAAATCCGTCATAGAAAGAAATCAAATAGTATAGCAGATGTAAGCCATTAGCAACAAGGTAATTTAATCTTCTATCCTCAGGCCATAGCAGGGAGTAACATGACATAAATGCCTAATATATGTTGATTGAATTAATGACATAATTTTTTTCTCCCCTGAGAAAGGAAGTCTTTTTCTAGGTCAAGTGTCACCTGTAAGGTAGGTCTGCACAGGGCGTGGGGATGCAGAGAGTGAAACACCTCGGAGAGGTGTTAATGGAGTCATCTGTTTAAAAGGAGAATTGTGAAGCTGGATTTTCCAGTAGACTTTGACATGGAATCTGTGTCAGGGTAGTAACCACCCGCACAGTCCTTCCTGTGGATGCTGGAACGGAGTGTTGAAGGATGGGTACGAACTGGTAGTTATGCAGCGGTGAAAGAAGAGCAGTTACAAATGCCACAGGTGGGCAGATTAAGGTTGGAGATGAAAGCTTGGAAGGTTGGTGGTGTCGTTAGGAGTCTTGTATGCTTGGCTTTTTTTGAAGAGCTTGGACTTGAACGACTGAATGATGAGCTTTGCATGTAGGCAGTGGGGGTAGAGAGGCTTAAAACAGGTTCAGTTTGCAGTGTGAAAGATGGTCCCTTGAGGTGCATCTAAGGTGCTTGACCTGGAAAGCTGGAGAGAACAGCTTTGCCCCAGGGATATAAGCTGTAATAGAGCTGTGAAGGAACATGCTTTGGCCACGGGAGAAAACAAGGTCTGAGGGGAAGCCACAGCAGGGAATGCTGCAAGGGTCTCAAGGAAGCAGTGAGGTCTTTTCTGCACATACATCCCCATCCCCATGGACTGCAAGCCACAGAAGACCTGGTCAAATATTTTAATTTGATGGGAAACTTTTAGAATACAGATGGTGGGAATTGTTATAAATATCTTGAATCTGAATTCATGGGATTTGCTCTAAGAATCTCAGTTTCCAGGCGATTCTAATGCAAATGTTCTGTGCACAAAGGTGTGGGAATTGCTGTAAGGAATTTCCATCTATGCCTTATGCTCTCAGAAGGCCAGAGAGAGGAAAGAGCTGTCCAGCCAGGGCTGGAAGGTAAGCCAAGGCTCATGAAAATCCCTCAGAAATCTCTCAGTGCCTGCTGGGAGGAATCTATGCTGATTAAATACAGATTTGACTGCAGAGACAAGGACCAATATAACAGTGGTTTAGACAAGATGAAAGTTTAACTCTCTCATGCAGCAGTTTGAATGTAGGTATATAGGTAGCCCAGAGTTTATGTGACAACATCACAGGGTCAGAGAACTAGGCTGTTCTGTCCAATGGGCCTGCAATCCCTAGGGTTTGCCTTCTGCCCCATGGATCATGGTGGCTCACTAAGCATGCTCCTCTCCTCCTAATGTGACTTTCACTCACATCCTAATGGCTGGAACTTGGTCACATGGCCACACCTTGTGTGCTGCAAGGAAGTGGGGACTGTGGCCTTTATTCTGGGTGGTCATGTGTTCCACTGGGACTCCACAGCTACAGGAAGGGGGCAGAGTACACCTTGAGGGCCAGCTGACTTTCTCTGTCTGCAGTAGTCTTTCAGGTCTTTGCTGAGAGTCTGGACTCCTCTCTGGGCCCGTGAGTGTGAATTCCTGAAGAATTAGTTTTTATTTCACAATTCTGGGTGAGGAGTCGGTTGGGGGGAGTAATAAACCTCCAGGAAAATTATCCAAAGGCTGGCTGTGGAAGCTGGCTTCCCTGGAAGTTTTCACCATAAAACTCCTCCAAGCAAGAAGGAACTCTGGCGGTAGCCCACCTCAGTATTTGACTGATACAGTTTACATTGTCTCTGTGAACACGACCTTTGTATAAAAGAGAGGGAGAGAGTGCGGGTCTCGAGTTAGGTTATTTGTGGCTGAGTAGAGGCAAAGGCAACTAGATTTGTGGAGAGTATGGTTTTTGAGAGTTTTATGTGGATGGTACCTTATAACCATTCAGAATATCTGAATTTCAAACCTGGATCTGTTGCTTACTGGAAGTTTTAGTTTAACTATCTCTTTTTTCCTGAGGGGCTTATGCTAGAATTGCAAAGAAACAACCTTGGTTTTGGGGTAAGAGCGCAGAGAGAAGGAATCATGTCTTGGGTTATTTTAGTTTCACTGTCCTCATTTGTAGGATGGGAATTCTAATGGTACCAGTTAAGATTAATGCATAATTTCAAATTTCATGGAACCCCTTATATTGTCTTATGATCCAAAGAGCCTGTTTTCTTTCATGTGATAACTTTTTCCAAATTTTTAACATTTTTACAAAATCGTTATTGTCGAAAAGTATTACATATAGCCCCTTTTTAGCCTATCCACCCTCTCCAGATCACCCGACCCCCCCTCGCTCTCATCACCTCTTTGTGTCCATGGGTTATGCATATATGCATACAGATCTTTGGTTGATTACTTCCCACCTACCCTTCTCTACCTTCCCTCCAAGATTCTGCACTCTCTTCCATGCTTCCATGTCTCTGGATCCACTCCATTTACGTCCATCAGTTTATTTTGTTAATTAGATTCCACATATGAGTGAGATCACGTGATACTTGTCTTTCTCTGACTGACTTATTTCACTTACCATCATTCATGTGATGATTTAAATTTAAAGAGACTATCTGTAAAACTAAAGACAATGTAAGTGCTTACTGTGCATCAAATGAAGTGGCAGGAAGCTCTCTGCATGGCTCAGAGGGATTCCTGAGGCTTATCTTAGGGGACTGTTTTCTCATGGACAGTTTTAGCTAGGGATGTACTGTATTAATTTGTTGCTCACATAATAGACTGATGCAGGTATTTCTGGATTCTCATCTCTCCTGGGAAGATCTTTTTAGTGGAAAGTTAGAGACCTAAGCTTTAGTCACTTTGTCATTCTGCTTTCAACATGTGGTACTCAGGGTTGCTCTGGGGGTCATCTTTATTCTGGCAACCAGGAAGAGAAGGACTGCATATGGCAGGCTTAGGGACATCAGAAGCAGCATAATGGAAGTCCTCTCTTAATGTCACTGGTAAGTTATGTGACTTTAAGTGAATGACCTGTAATGAAACTAATTTTACCGTAGGCTAAGTGATATAAACAAGAATTAGGTTCCTATGGCATCTCATCAGTTATAATGAGATGTCATCGAACAGGACCTGATGCATATTAGTTAGTTTCTTCTGTTTACATTCTTGAATTCATGTGCATGGCCATACCTAACATCAAGAGGCCAGGAAATTAGTCTTGCAGTGTGCCAACAGGAGAAGTAAGTGGTTTTGGTGATAAGCCAGCAGTCTCTTGCATGCTGAGTGTGTATGTAGCATCTTTCTTTTGAAAATACCTTTTTCTCTGAGAGGAGAGTGATGTGGTTGTGAAAGATAACCTGCTTAAGTGACTGCCACCTGCTGTGATGGGCATAGTACAATAAGAACATGTAAGACCTTCCTGCCATGCAGTGCCAACAGTCTCTGTGGCTTTGCTGGTGCCAGCAACTTTATGTCCTGCACAGCATTTTAGACACAGTTTCATGGAGCAGAAATGTCATTGTTAATGTGATATAAACCTGGATGCAAATCTGGAGTCCATCACTTAGTCAGATCTTAGTTATCTTGGTCAGATCACTTAATATCTTCCAATATTAGCATCTTCATCTATAAAATAAGGTATAATGTCTTCCCTGTGGGCTTATTCTGAGGATTTGAGATGCTGTCTGACACATGGTAAGCACTTAATAATTGGTTGTTTATTATTATTATTACAAAGAGTCGTGCATGTTGTTTATTATTATTACTAGGGGCCTGGTGCACGAAATTTGTGCACTGGGGGAGGGAGGTTCCTCAGCCCAGCCTGCCCCCTCTCAGATATTGGGAGCCCTCAAGGGGTGTCCTACTGATGGCTTAGGCCTACTCCCTGCTCCCCTTGGGGAGTGGGCCTAAGCTGCAGTCTGGCCTCCCTTTGTGGGAGGCAACCAGGCTAATCAGGGAAAGCCACCAGCCCCATCACCCCGCTGCTGCAGCCACTGCCAGTCACCGCAGCCACCAAGGTGTTTTCATCAACATGGATTCCAGTCCCTTCACCATGAAGAAATGACAATTTTCTTTAGGCATTTTCAAGATGTGTCTTTCATAGGATATGACATTTATTTCTTTTTTTAAAATCCTCATCTGAGGATATGTTTCCATTGATTTTTAGAGAATGTGGAAGAGAAGGGAAAAACAGAGAGAAACATCAAAGTGAGAGGAACACTTTGATTACTTGCCTCCTGCATATGCCTTGACCTGGGCTCTGACCTGGGGAGGATCCTGCAACCTAGGTACATGCCCTTTGTCAGAAATGAACCCAGACCCTGCAGTCAGCAGGCTGAGGCATTATGCACTGAGTCAAACCGGCTAGGGCAGGATATGATATTTCTTAGCCCTCCAGCAGTGGACCTTCATTTTTTTTTTTTCTCCAGGAGTGTGGTGGAAAAACCCTACATCACCTTTAGGCATTCTTATTACCTAAGTTACTAAGAATATTACCAGTGGCATACAGGGAGCTTAGCCAATGAACAGAAAGAAAAGGTGTTTCATCTGTAGTTCACTCTGATCACTGGCTCCACCACTACCCCTCCAATCCCAGCTCCACCTCTGCCCAGGCCTGTAACCTCTGGTCAAGGATGCAGGCCTGGGCAGGGGACCCCCAGATCCCTGTGATCACTGGCTTTGCCCTTGCCCAGGCCTGCAATTTCTGCCTAAGGCTGTAGGCCTGGGCAGAAGACCCCCAAGCCCTTCCAATCACCGCCTTCACAGAGCCCAGAGATCACGGGCTCCATCCCTGCCCCAGTGAACCCTCTGGCCAAGGCTGCAGGTCTGGGCAGGGGACCCCCAGACCACTGCTTTGCTGGCTCCACCCATGCCCAGACCCCTGTGATCATAGGCTCTGCCCCTGCCCCTCCGATCACTGACTCCACAGAGCCCAGGCCTCTGCAATCTCTGGCCTTGCCCCTGCCCAGGCCAGAGGCCTCTGGTCCAGCCCTTATGCCTGGGTAGGTCACTCTCATACCTCTCCAATCACCAGCTCTGCCCCTTCCCCCTCTGATCACTGGCTCCATCCTTGCCCATGCCTGAGGCCTCTGGGGAAGGCCTCTGGCCTGGGTAGGGGACCCCCAGCCCCCTCTGATTGCCTGTTCCCCCTTCGTGCCCCTGCCTCCTCTGCCACCTGCCTGGCTAACAGGCCTGACCACTTCAGTGGCGGGGCTGAGCCGGACTGGGCGCCACCATCTTGTGGCTCTGGGGGCAGCCATCTTGTGTCCATGGGGGCCGTCATCTTAGTGACACCTAATTTGCATATTACTGTTTTATTAGATAGGATTACTAGGGGCCTGGTGCACAAAGAGTTGTACACTGGGGGTGGGGAGGGGACCCTCAGGTGGACCTGAGCCCTCTCCAATCTGGGAGCCCTCAGGGGAGCCTTCTCCAATCTGGGAGTTTCTGTCTGTCTTTGCAATCATATGAGCAAATTGTCTGAGACCACCCCCCCCTCCCCCAACCCAGTTTGATTTGTTGCTCACAGAATAATAGAGGCATTTTTTTTCTTTGCTCCATTGGTGGAGATTTTCTGGAAGTTTTAGGATATCTTCCCTTTCATGTTTCCTAGACTCTGATTTTACTTATGTCTCTCACCTTTGTTTTCCCTCCATCCCCCACTGCAAGAGTAACTTGCTCCAGGCTCACTTTGCTCTAGTGTCTAGGAGATCCATATGCCACCAGAACTATGATTCCCAGCATTCCTGGTGCTCCCTTTGCTCTGGGCTTCCACTTCCGGTCCTGGGGCCGCCATCAGAACTACTCTGGGTTTTCCCCAACTGAGGGAGCCACAACCCCCAAGCTTCTGGCTCTCCTTCTCTGCTCTCTGTCTAGTGACAGAGGGAGCCATGTTCCCCCAAGCTGCCTTCTCTCCCACTCTGCTCTGTGTATGCAAATCACCTACAATCTTTGGTTAATTTGCATACTCCTCATTGGCTGATGGGTGTGGCTTGTGGGCGTGGCTTGAGTGTAGCAGAGGGATGGGTTGATTTGCATGTTTCTCTTTTGTTATATAGGATTATTATTATTATTATTATTATTATTATTATTATTATATAACCACTGTGCTTTCTTTCCTAAGCCCGAAGGCTATGGGTTAAATTGTTTTTAATATCTTGCTTTATCTTGTGTGTTCTATTCTTACCTATTAAAATCATTCAGGTTTGAAAATACTAGAGACCCAGAAAAGAACTAGTAATGGTAATAGTAATAATAATAATCTAATATAATAAAAGAGTAATATGCAAATTAACCCTCACTCTGTTACACCTAACCCACGCCCACCAGCCAAGCCACATCCACCAGCCAATCAGAGTGACAATATGCAAATTAACCCAGCCAAGATGGTGGCCAGCAGCCACAGAGCTAGAGCAAATAGGAGGACAGCAATGAAGGAAACTGCCTGCCTAGACTGGCTGTGGCCTGTGCTGAAGGCAACAAAGTTTCAATTATAGAAGCCATGGAGTTGAAACAAATAGGAAGCTTTGTTGCCTGCCTAGGCAGGCTGTGGCCTCTGCTCAAGGCAACAAAGTTTCAATTATTGAAGATAAATAAACCCCAGAAACCTGATTCCAGCCAGCCTTGCTGGGACCTTGGGTCAATGAAAGCTGTGGACAGCCTGAAAATAGCCATCAGCCCCTCTCCCAGGCTGGCCAGGTACCCCAGTAGGGACCCGAACCCTGAAGGGGCTGTGGCCAGCCTGCAACAGCCATCAGCCTCTCACCCAGGCTAGCCACACCCCCATGGGGTGAAGGTTCCCACTGTGGGGCTTGGCCAGCCTGCAAACAGCCATCAGTCCCTCACCCCAGCTGGCCAGGCATGCCAGCAGGTGGACATCTCCCAAGGGGTCCCAGACTTCGAGAGGGCACAGGCCGGGCTGAAGGACCCCCCTGAGAGCACAAATTTTTGTGCGCCAAGACCCTAGTAGTAATAATGATAATGATGATGATGATGATGATAATAATAATAATAATAAAAGCTTGTCATTATCTTTGTGACTAATGAGCCATCTGCCTATTTCTTTCCCAAGGTTTATGCCATGGGAAAGACACCTATTTATGCCATGCTTGGGATGGTTGGAAATGTGGGCTTTATGGAACTATTTTGGGGTTCTTCTTCCGTAGTAATTGGCTACTACCCTCTGCATGCCCTCAGACCTTCCCTACTTTCAGATGCCTACCCAATCTCAGGTAGGAGAACCCTTATTTTCTTCCCCTTGCTGTGTTTATTCCTTTCTCACCATTCCCCCCAAGAAAGTTTCTACCAGACAGTTTTAGTAGCTCATTTTCTAGCTGCTGTTCTTAAGGTTTTGCTTTTCTACAACTATGTGGCAGGCAGAAAGTGGACTTGACAGTTGGAACCAGGGTGACTTTATGGCTTCCCTTGATTTATTGTAAGAATGGTCCAGTGCCAGAGGAAGATGAGGAAAAGCTGAGAACCAGGGTCTTGTTGAGAAAAAACAGTTTTGAGAATGTCTAGAGGATCCAGTTTTTCCTTTTCCCCAAGTACAAACAGTATTATTTTTCCATTGAGATGTCAACCACAGGTATGGCCTCTTTGGTGCTGCCTTTTGGGTGAGTAAACTGTAATTTATTTGATAACTTTTTCTTTTAACTAATTTTAGACTTAGAGGGAAGTTGCAAAAGTGGTACAGTATGTCCCTCACCTAGCTAACTGTAATGTGAACATCTTATATAACCATGGAAACATTATAAAAACCAGGAAATTAACGTTGCTGCCAGTCTACAAACCAACCAAATTACACATCTTATTTGAATTTGACCAGTTTTCCACACACACACACACACACACACACATGCACACACATGCACACACACATGCACACACACATGCACACATATATATTCTCTATTATAAGACCTTGCCCAGGATCACACATTGCATTTGGTTACTCTTTCTCCTTAATCTCCAAAATGTGACAATTCCTCTGACTTTCCTTATCTTTCATACTTACACTTTTGAAGAATACTGACCAGTTTTGTTATAAAATATATCTCAATTTGAATTTCTGACATTTTTCTTGTGATTGTGATACACTTTGAAGGCAAGGATACTATAGAAGTGATATTATGTCTTCTCTATGGCCAAGGAGTGCCTGTTGTTGGTATATCTTATTATTGTCATGTTAACCTTCAACCATTGGTTAAAGGGAGCCTAACAGTTTTCTTCCCTGTAAAACTCTATTTTTTTTTCTTTTTAAAAAAATATATTTTATTACTTTTTTACAGAGAGGAAGGGAGAGGGATAGAGAGTTAGAAACATTGATGGGAGAGAAACATCGATCAGCTGCCTCCTGCACACCTCCTATTGAGGATGTGCCCACAGTCAAGGTACATGTCCTTGACCGGAATCGAACCTGGGACCTTTCAGTTCACAGGCCGACGCTCTCCACTGAGCCAAACCGGTTTGGGCTATTTTTCTTTTTGTAATTAAAGGAAGCAGTAATTTACAGAGGTCTTTCCCAGGCCTGAAATGGGAAACTGTCTTTGAGTCATTGGGATGAGAAGAGGTACTCCTGTTGGCCTGCTGGTGGAAGAAGGACTAGAATGGGAGTGACACGTAGCCTTATCCAACCCCATTGCTCCCCCCAACCTCTTTCTTCACCTCACTTATCTAACTTCCTTGTGGTTTAAGTAGGCCAGTAGAGTTTCTTTTTATATTTCATTGCAAGCTCTGTTAAACGACATGCTTAGCATGAAATGTAGTTTCTCTAGGCCAGCGGGTGTGATGGGAAAGGAGGAACTGTTCTTTAGAATGCATTTCCAGGGTAGGCAGGGATATATGTTATGTGACTGTGAAATTCCCAGTATGGAAAGCAATTACTTCACCATCTTTTAGGAGATTTGATTTTGAAGTTTCTTAGCATTTTGAAAGAAATTACCTAGCAAATGCTCTCTGGTTGCAGAGAAGTTTTAGGCACAGTTTCTGACTCCAACAACATGAGAGTCAATCTCTGGTCTCCTGTTTTGGCCTTCTTCTCCAAATGCAGAGAAGACAGCCTCTGAAATGCCTCCTGCTACCCAGTGCATTTCACCTCCAGTCCAACCTTCATGTCTCAACAGCTGCACTCCACTTGTAAGGTCTAGATACCGATGGTGTGGCCTGCAGACCAGCAGAGCAGCATCACCTGGGCTTATCCCCCAGCCCAGACCTGCTGAATTGGAACCTGCATGTAAACAAGGGGCTTCAATGGCCCTTAACATTGTGGAGCACTTTTTAAAAATCCTCACCTCGGGATATATTTTTATTGATTTTAGAGGGAGGAAGGGAGGGAGGGAGGGAGGGAGGGAGGGAGGGAGAAAGAGAGAGAGAGAGGGAGAGGGAGAGGGAGAGGGAGAGGGAGAGAGAGAGAGAGAGAGAGAGAGAGAGAGAGAGAGAGAGAGAGAGAGAGATAGGTGAGAAACATTAACTGGTTGCCTCCCATACATTCCCTGACTGGGGATCAGACCTGTAACCTAGGTATATGTCCTGATCAGGATTCAAATGCTCAAACTCTTGGTGTATGAGGACAATACTTCAAACAACTGAGCCACCTGGCCAGGCCCTAAGATACTCTGTGGCTCCACCTCTGCAGATGTCTGGTTGATCTGAGCTGGTCAGGGATTAGGATGAAAGCAACTTGAGGATGGTGATGGCAGGAAGCGTCCTCAGCCCATAGTGAGCATGATAGAGAGGGCAAACATAACAGGAGCTTGGACAGTGCAGTTAGAATGGATGAATTTTAAAGTCTACTAGTGTTTGTGGAAGGCGAGGGAACTCTAGCTACACCAGCTTCCTAATGTTTTACGAAATGCAAGAGGCATCCCTGAAGCCCCTTGTCTGCATTGTGAACTGTCAGAGATTAGGCTTAGATGGTCCATGTTTGTCCCAAATGAATTACTCTAAAACTGTTTTACCTAACAGTTTATTTAAAGATAATTTCCCTGAATATAGTCTATATATATAAAAGCCTAAGCGACAGTTATGGCCAAATGACTGGAATGACTGGTTGACCAGTTGCTATGATGCGCATGACCACTAGGGGGGCAGATGCTCAATGCAGGAGCTGCCTCCTGGTGGTCAGTGTGCTCCCACAGAAGAGGTGCTGCTCAGTTGACTGACCTGTCCCGGTAGCCCACCAGCCCGGTGACAGCCACTCCCTCCTTCCCTCCTTCAGTAGTCCTGCAGATCCAATCTCCAGAAAACAGGCCAGGCACTGATGGATCAGTGCTACTGGCATGCATGATCCCGACAGTACCTCTGGCCTCCTGGAAGTTGGCCTTGGGCACTGTGGCCGCTTCCCCTCACTAGATGCTCTGCAAGGAAGAAAAGATATAAAGGCAGCTGCCAGGTGCCTCCCAACAACCTGTGCGAACATCAGTGGGACAGATCTGGAACCCCGGGCTGGCAAGGGCATCCCATTGCCCGCTCAGAGGGCCAGTCGTGTCCTGGCTCCCCCATCCCCTGCCTCAGGGACCCCACCCATGCATGAATTTGTGCACCAGGCCTCCAGTACTTACATAAAATTCATGTTTGTAAAAGTTGTAACAGTTCACATGTGATAGGAAGGCAAAGTGGTTTTAATCAAATTTGGTTTTAGATAAAGCTGCTTTAGCAAATTTTCACTTACATACGTTAGCCCTAGGTAAATTGATCTTAGACAAATACACCTGATGTGGGTGTCCACTTTTGAGGAGGGGACAGGGAATTCAGAATAGGTGGTGGCAATAACCTCACAATAGAAATGTTTAGTCATTTATATTAGCATGGGTACTGGCAAATCAGGAGGCTTCATAATGGCAGGTGGGTTAGGTGGGAAATTGCTACACTTGTCTTCGTAATGACCCACTGAGAGAGTACACATGTATCAGGTGTACTGGTTAATAATGCAGATTTTTAAAAAAAATATATTTTATTGATTTTTTACAGAGAGGAAAGGAGAGGGACAGAGAGTTAGAAACATCAATGGGAGAGAAACATTGATCAGCAGCTTCCTGCACACTCCCCACTGGGGATGTGCCCACAACAAAGGTACATGCCCTTGGCCGGAATCGAACCTGGGACCCCCAAGTCTGCAAGCCAACGCTCTATCTGCTAAGCCAAACCGGTTAGGGCAATAATGCAGATTTTGTAATCAAAGAAAACATGATATTTCAAGAGAAACATCAAAAGTGCTTTATTCAAAGTAATGTTCATCACTAGCTACACATTTCCCACATCTTTCAGGTAATTTGTGGATACCATCCCAATGGAACTTTTCTTGTTCTGAGGCAAACCATTCAGAGACCCAGTTTTCCACTTCTTCGTACATTTTGAAGTGCTGCTCAGAAAGTGTGTGTGTCATCGATCAGAACAAGTGGTAATCTGAAGGAGCAAAGTCTGGTGAACATGGCGGGTGGGTTAATACTTTCCAGGCAAGATCTTTTACTGTAACGTGTCTTGAACTGGTTTTGAAGTATGTGATAGTGCATTATCATGAAGTAAAACTATTTTGCCGTGTCTTCTGGCACATTCTGGTCATTTCACGATCTGGTCATTTCACGATAGTTCAAATTGATTATTTGTTGTCGGAAGCGATCAGTATTAATGGTTTCACCTGGTTTTAGAAGCTCATTATACACCACACCTTCCTGATCCCACCAAATGCAAGCATTGTCTTATTTCCAAAGAGATTTGGCATTGCAGTTGGTGTTGATGGTTGACCTGGATCAACCCATAATTTTGTGCTTTGGGATTCTCAAAATAAGTCCACTTTTCATTCATAGTCACAATATGATCCAAAAAAGACTTTCTTTCGTGCCATTGAAGCAACATTTTACTGATGCCTTTTAAGTTTTCCATTCAGTTGATGTGGCACCCATTTTCCTTCCTTTAAAATATTTCCCATTGCTTGTAAATCTTTCTGCAAGTTGTTTTTGAGTTTGACACACATCTTCATCCAATAATGCTTGTAATTGTTGGTCTTCAAATTTTTTTCGGTTGAGCTAGACATTCTTTGTCTTTCACATATAAATCATCACCTTTAAAGCATTGAAACCAGCATTCACAAATATCTTAAGATGAAGCATGTTCACCATAAGCTTCCCGAAGTATATGATAACTTTCAGCAGCACTTTTCTTCAAAATAAAGTAATGAATTAAAACTTCCTACAAATGCTCTTTTTTTGCATGAAATTCGACATTTTTAAGTGTAAAAATATCAATGATATTAACACCTTCAGAAAATTTGACATAGAAGTTTTGAAGCTTGCAGTCAATACAACAAAATATCATACATATCAAATTGCATGTATGTCAACATATGTATAACTCCATCCATTAAAAAAATCCGCATTATTATCCGGTACACCTGGTAGCCCATCCCTATTGGGTGCCTTGCTGTGAACAAATGTTACCTCTTAGACCCATCTGGGCCCATCTTTCAGGTTCTTCCCTAAGTGCAGTTCTTCTCAGCCACCCTACACATGCATGAGAGATACTTTATAATGCTCATATTCACTTGGTGCTTATCACCAGGTTGTCTTATTTCAGGGTGACTTAAGCTGGTCTGCCTTTGCCGTAGAACCATGTAACTTTTCTTCACAGTACTTCTCCGTTTCCAACTTTACATTTAGTAGAGTGATTATATTGTTAATGTTTGTCTCTCTACTGATAACAAGCTCTATGAACACACGGGCCATGTCTGTTTTAGCTTATGATTGCAACTTCAGAGCTTAGCATAGAACCTAGCATATAATAGAAATTTAGTATTTATTTTTGGAGTAAATGAAAGAATAAGTTAATGAACCTCTGATTTTTATTAACAGTAATATATTAATATGACACACTTTACAGCTTATTGTGACACATCCAACTAGTATGACGTTTAAGTTGAGAATTATTGTAGAAAATAAATTTCCTTGTCAAAGAAACATTTGAATAATGGTAAGATTAATAGTTGGAATTTATTGAGTTCTTACAGCAATCCAGTTATGGTATGTACTTTCCATACACTACACTTCACTATATATTTCAGTGAGAGCTCAAGTCTTCCGAACAGAGGCAGCCAGAGACCACTACACCGACCTTGTTTCCTAGGGCACTCACGCTCAGTCTCCAGTGCCAAGGAACCATCAGCACCATGGACAGAGGAGGCTTCTATATGGGGTCTGTTCTGTGCCACTTATTTCCAGCTCAGAGTGGCTGGCCCCTCGCAGTGCAACTTTGCTAAGAGCCTTCCCAGAGACTCTGGGGGGGGGGGCTTAGTTTCAGTTATGTACAGGTAAGTCTGTGTTGATTCTCATGGTCTCTCAAGTGAGTGAGTCTGGTGAGACTTGAGACTTGAGTATGGTGAGGACTTGATTAATGTTAGTAATTTTTATGAATAGCATATTATTTAAATGGTGTCTTTACTAAATTACCTTCTTGATAAGGGACTTTTTTCTGCAAGAGTGATTCTCAACTTCAATGTCAAAGCAGTTTGATATATCATAATCAGCTGAAGATGTGCCATTTATAATTTATTACTGTTAATAAAAATCAGAGATTTAATCATATAGTCATTTATTCCATAAGTAATAATTGAGTTTCTACTATCTTCTAGGCCCTGAGATGCAATGATGGGCAAAACCATGCATGGTTTGTATATTCATAGAGCTTGCAATCAGTGGCAGAGATGATCTTCTGTATAAGTAGGAGCCAGAGATAAGTACTTGGAAGGAAAGGAACATCGTCCCATTAAAAAATCCTGAGTGATGAAGGGGCATTCATATCTGTGAAGTCTTCCTAGGAAGTGCCACCAAAGGTGAATGAAGGATGAGTAGAAGCTAACTAGGTAAAGAATGGGAGTGAGAGTGTTCTAGATAGTAGGGGTGGAATGTACAAGTACATTGTGGTGAGAGGGAGCATGGAATGTTTGAAGATTTGAGTGAAGGTTGATGTGCAGAGAGCAAAGTGGAGGGCACACAAACCGGTGCTGCAAAGATTGGCGGGGCCAGAGCATGTGATTTAAGAATTCTAGTTGTAAGCTCAATTAGCAATGAGAAGTCACTGTTAGATTACAAGCTTGACGGTGAGAGGTGGTTGGAACGGATTGATGACATGGTTAGGCTTTTGTTTTAAAAAGTTGACTTGGGCTGTATAATGGTTTGGAGGGTACCAGAGTGTATTCAAGTAGATCAGTTTGGAGGCTATGCAATTGCTAGTAGAAGGGGATGGCGGTTTAGATAAGGGTGGTAGCAGTGGAGGAGGTGAGGAGTAAATGGATATAGATGACCTAGGAGCAGAAGCAGTAAGACTTGCTGATGGATTGCACATCTGTCATGGGAG
This sequence comes from Murina feae, assembly GCA_004026665.1. Classification (NCBI taxonomy): domain Eukaryota; kingdom Metazoa; phylum Chordata; class Mammalia; order Chiroptera; family Vespertilionidae; genus Murina; species Murina feae. Next base: position 68,781 of record PVJC01003108.1, read on the forward strand.
AGAAAAGCGACAAAGGCAATACTTAGGTTTCTAGCTTTAATTTTGGTAGGATATAATAGATGAGGACCAGGTTTTGGATGAAAGATCAGGAGTTATGTCTTCAGCTTACTGAGTGTGAAGGATCCAGGTGAAGGTGTTGAGTAGACAGCTGGCTATACAAGTATACAGCTTACAAGACAAGTCTAGGCTGGAGATGTATCTAACCGAGTGGAGTCAGGGTACATTAGAGTACTGATTTGATGTGCTTGCTGAGAGGAGTCCCTTATCAAAAAGGTAATTTAGTAAAGACACCATTTAAATAATATGCTATTCATAAGGACCAGAATTAGAGGTAACATATAAACATTTTGACACCTTTTGGAGTATTTCATGCCTGTGAACATGCCTGGCTCCATTATAGCAGAAAGCAGTTTGAGAAATACTAGGCTACAAGGTAAGGGCCATTATGTCAGAGATTGATTCTCTGACAATGTGGTCCTTGGGCTGTTTCCCAACTCTTCTGCTCTCTGCTCTGTACAGATGCCACTTCACGCATGTGCTTTTTCTGTTTCCTGAGATCATCAGACACATTTCTTCTTCCATGTCCTTACTTCCATTTTCCCCTCCTTGAAGGACGTTCCTAACCCTCTCCCTTCATCTAAGTAGTTCTTTTACATCTACCTCCTTTTGGAAGCTTTCCTGAATCGCAACTCAAGAATGGATCTCCTCCCCACGTCCTTACTGTAAGGGTCAGGCTTGTATTGTTGTCCAGTTTTCTGTTGTTTTTGTTTTTACCTCAAGTAGCATATGAATTCATTGAAGGAAGGCAAGCATACCAAAAGTCTTTTAGTACTTAGTGCTTGATACTTACTTATCTCAACATTTAGTACTGCTCCTTGAATGTGATTTTCAATCTTGCTTTCACAGTATGTAAGCCTGGCTTAACCTTGAAGGAATGGGCCTTTTAGTAGTTGTAATCCAGATTTGTGCTATAAAGAATCAAGTGATTTTAAGCTTGAGTGAGAGACTATGTATTAAATAATATTGAAAACTGTAAGGATAAAGAGGAAGCTATGTGTAGAACGATCTTCTTGTTATAGTAAGTGAAAAGATTAAGGTGTAGGACAGTGAGGCTACTATGCAGCCATCTGTGTTAGAAGGGTGGGGGAGAGTATATTCATATTTGCTTTTATAGCATAAGAACCTCTGGAAGAAAGAATAGTCTATCAAATTATGCGGAAACAATTAGACATCTTTATGCAAACAAAATGAACTTTGACTAAGACCTTATACCTTTCACAAAAAATAACTCAAAATGAATCATAAACCTGAATGTAAAATGCAAAACTATAAGACTTATAGAAGAAAACATAGGAGAAAATCTACATGACCTTGTGTTCAATGATGAGTTTCATATACAACACTAGGAGTATAATTTATGAAAGGAAAAGTTGATAAGTTGGATTTTACTAAAACTAAAACCTGCTCTGCAAAAGACATTAAGAGAATGAAAAAACAAGTCACAGATTGGGATACATATTTGCAAAACACACATCTGGTATGGGGTTGATATCCAAAATATACAAAAACTCTTAAAACTCAATAGTAAGTAAACAATCCATTTAAAAAACGGGCAAAAGATTTGAAGAGATAGTTCACTAAAGAAAATATTTAACTGACAAACTTATGAAAAGATGCTCATTATTTATCATTAAGAAAATGCAAATTAAACATGAGATACCATTACACACTTAGATTACATGATTAGAATTGCTAAAACAAACAAAATGAAACTGACAACACCGATTTGCTGGTGAGGATATACGGCAAATCTCATTTATTGTTGGGAATGTAATGTAGTCCAGCCACTTTGGAAGACAGTTGGGCAATTTTTTTTCAAAGCTAAACATAGTCTTACTATACAATTCAGTAATCACAGTATTAGAAATTCACCCAGTTTATTTGAAAATGTATTTTTGTACAAACCTACATACAAATATCATGAAGCATTTTAATACACAATCACTCCAAAACAGGAAGCAAGCAAAATGTTCTTCAACAGGTCAACAGGTAAATAAACAGTGATTCATCTATACAATGGCATATTATTCAGTGATTAAAAAGCAGACATGAATGAATCCTAAATGCATGTAGGCGTTTCCTTCCAAAGGGGTCAGTATGGAAAGGAAAGAGGGGGAGGGGTACCTTTATAGTAGAAAACCTGACAGATGCTACCTCAGCCAGGTAGGTTAACACAAAGATTGACCTCAACACTGATGATTCATGTGGATAACATGTATCCTTGATTTAATGTGATGAGAATTACACTTTACCTCTGTGGCCTTTCTTGCAAAAACTCACAACCTGAGTCTAAGCATGAGAAAAAGACAAATCTCAGTTGGAGGAAATCCTACAAAATTCCTCATCTGTATTTCTCAAAATCCTCAAAAAAATAAGTCAAGTCTGAACTGTCACAGCTACAAGGAGTCTAAGATTTTATAACTGAATCTAATGTAGCATCCTGGGTGGAATTGTGGGAAAAATATGATACTAGGTAAAAACAGACAATCTGATTAAAGTATTGACTTTAGTTAATACTGATGTATCAGTATTGGGTCATTAATTGTGATAATTATACCATATGAATAGGAGATGTTAACAAAAATGGATACAGCGGCAGAGCAGCATCAAACAGACTGTCAAATTACAGCAACAAGGACAGGAACATTGGGGGGGGGGTAACAGATCAGCCAAGGGACTTTGGTGCATGCATTTAAGCATAACTAATGGACACAAAACACTGAGGGGTAGGGGAGGCTGGGGGAAGGACCGGGGGAAAAAGAGATATATGTACCAATCTTTGTAAAACTTTATGTAATAATAAAAAAAATAATAATAGGGGAAACTGGCATATATGAGAACTCTCTGTACTACTTTGCAATTTTTCTGGCAATCTAAAACTACTTAAAAATTTATTAACAAAACTTTGCAAGGATTACCTACCAAACTAATAACAGTGGTTGCCTGTGGGTGACATTGGGTTCTGGGAAGATGGAATATAGGAAGGGAGGGGAAAAATTCACTGAGTATCTTAAAGATACATTAATTTAGTTTTGGACCACCAATGAAAACATATTTAATAACGTGAAGAAAACTGAAGACTTTATATTTCTTGATTGGGAACAATAATATTCTTTTGAAGTCTATATGAAAACTTAGGAAGAAATGTAGAAAGTGTGATAAGTGTGTGGCCATAACTATAACTACAGCTATAATTTTTATTTTGGTTCCTATTTCTTAAATCTTGATATTTAGAAACATGTTAATTTGAGTTCCTGGAGATCTGAGGCTCTACGTAAGTCCTAAGGTGAGATGCAGTTTTGTGATGCTAAGTTCCATCTCCTCTACTTGTTTGCTTAATAAATATTTATATTCAACTGTATTTGCAGGCTTTCACAGTAAAAAACGAATGATCCATTCTCTACCTTGTTCTAGTAAACTAGCTCATTGTTGGTTGCTTTTATTTGGAATTTCTTCCCCCAATGAAAAATTGTTTTCTAGCTTAACTTTGCAAAGCCCCATGCCTTTTCTCTGAGCTCTCAACACTGGGGAAAGTTAGCCGCCAGCTTTTACTTCAGTAAGGACAGCATGGCTGCTCTCATGCTTTTTAAGGCTGCAATGGAACTGTTTTGCATAGGTGTAAAGAAACTTATTTTTACATTTCATTTAACAGTGAATGTTTTATTTTGAACAGCAGAGGCAGTTTGTAATTGCTGTCACCATTGATCTCTAGCTAGATGATTGCTAAGAGGATCGAGTAGAGAACAGATATGGAGGTTCACAACTGGAAATCAAATCACCTGGGAAAGTCTACACAAGGGAAAAGGGAAGACAGAGAAACACCTCTCTGTGAGCAAAGGCAGCATCACAGCTCGGAGGGGCTGTTCCTTTCCATGGGTGCAGAAAGAAGAAGAAAGGGTAATCATAATCACCAGCATTATAATCACCACTAATCACCAATGTTAGGTCATTTCTTTCCTCAAAAGAAACTTATAAAGTAGATGTGATTTTCTACTAGATGGAGAATGAAGGTATAGAGAAATGATGTGTCTTATTTCCATCCACACAGGGATTAAGTGGCTGGGGCAGGGCTTGAAGCCTCTTGTATACCAGGCACAATTTTTCTAGATTATTCTTTACTAGGGGCCCGGTGCACAAAAATTTGTGCACTCGGGGTGGAGGGAGTCCCTCAGCCCGACCTGTGCCCTCTCACAGTCTGGGACCCCTCAGTGGATGTCCTATGATGGCCCCAGTCTGCCAGGCGCCTTTTGTGTGTGTGTGTATGTGTGTGTGTGTGTCATCACTGGGGACCTACCCCCAGCCGCATCTGAGGCTCA